>JAECUM010015454.1:0-13675 GCA_016617855.1 Megalonaias nervosa
GTACAACCTACTACTAAGACGGAAGTGCGATCTTTCTTAGGACTTGCAGCATATTATCGTATGTATGTTACTGAATTCGTGCTATTACTAGCCCATTGATCGACTTGACACGAGAAAAGTAAGGTTCCGACGAAAGTTATATGGACGGACGCGTGTGAAAGAGTATTTCAGACGTTAAAGGACAGGCTGACGTAAGACACAATAGTGAAATTACCAGAAGTGAGCAAGTATTTAGTCTTACGCATTGACTCTTCTGACATAGGTTTAGGGCCAATGCTATTGAAAGAGTATGATGCAAACTTATTTCTGGTTGCATATGTTTATAGGATATTGCTGCCTGGAGAATGTAATTATTCGGTCTCTGAGAACGAATGCTTCACAGTTATGTTTGGGGTATCTAAATTCCAACCATATTTGTACGGACCATCACTTATTTTGGAAACGGACTACCAACCACTCGCCTATTTACCTCAAGCTAAGTTGACAAATGAATGATTACTGAGATGGTAATTATTTCTACGTAACAATTAAATTTGATGCATGGGCTAGGCAATGTATTAAATCTTTTGCCTGCGGTGGGTTGGTTTAATGTCCCTGCCTATGGTATGACTGATGTTTAGTTAGAATCAATTTTGATAACGGTTTGTCACATGAGCGAGGCAAGGTGAATTTAGGATCTAAGCATCAGAAAACGCCTAAGGTGAGACGATGCAGGGACAATTGTGTGACATTGCAGATAAGTGTCATACAATGAAATTTTCCACAAATTGTTATTAATAATGGCGGACTAGAGAGAATTAGTATAACTTTGATGTGTATTTATTAATATCTGTGGTTAGATTAATTATGCCTAAATGACTAAGCATAAATAAAGGTAAGGTTAACGTGTCTTCGCTGATGGAGTGGTCTAGGTAGGTTAGTTTCCTAAATCATACATGACACTTAGGTTGTTGTGCGTTAAGTCCCTTTCGTCTCGTTAGCTCCAAAACTTTTCTCAGGAAAGTTATATGATCATCCCAAGTAATTGTCTCTAATATTAAGTTGTCCATTCCCCCCTTAACTGTTCATGTAATTTTCTCATCATATTGTTGAAGACACTTGGCGCATTCTGGATGGCGAATGGTACGACTACCCACTGGTACGTTCCATCTGGAGTTGCAGCGGCAAGTCTTGCTCTGTCTTCACTTCGGACTGGACTTGCCAATACCCCTTTGTCAGATCATTTTTCGAAAACTTTTTCGCGTTGGTCACTCCCTCAAATATGGACTCAGAATCCGATAACATTTCTACCTGATTCAACAGCATAGTGTCAGTTATGTCAGGCCTAAAATCATCTCAAAGGAAAATCATGAAGGAGACCAAGAAATCAAATGGTATTACTCAACGAAGAAAAAGAGATACTGTCTATGTAAGACGAATGTATTCAATCTCTTGAAGACTTCTCCCACATGGACATCGCATTCCTAATTGAGTTTTGTTTCTTCTTCTCTTCTTGCGTCTGCTGTTATTGCGGCTGACAATAAAAAAAGTACCATCGCCAAAAACAAACAAAAATGTGTAAGACAGAACTGGCATATTACACTCTTTGCTGAATTTGCTGGATTTGTCCAAACAAGAATTCTCACTATGTAGTATATTTACAAAGTTTTCATTGTCTCTTCGTATAGTGTCCAAAGTCAAAATTGTATGACATACAGACAACAAAAGAACGCGAGTCGATGCATAAAAGAAGGTTGCGCAGGTGAAACGTCGTTTATATCGACAAACGGTTCTCCATCAAAATTCCTCACCATTAGCTTCGTCGGTAAAACAAAACAAATGGGCCAAAATGGCAGCTCTTCCTGTTTAGCCAAAACATTGGAATGTATTGTCGTTACTTACCAAACCAAATACATCGGTGCAACGAGAGATAATTAAGAAGACTCCCAAAAATTATTGATACCGTATGTAACTGTGTTGAAATTAAGTGTTCCCGTGACGAAGATACAAAACAGTGATTAAGACAACATAATCATATTGTGCGAGAGATGGTGAAAAATAAATTTCATTCCGTCCAAAAACGTTTACAGTTAAAAAAAGAGTTTTATTTCCACACTGATAGTTCCTTTGCTGGCCAAAGTATCTGCTTCCACGTAAGAAACGATAGCCGATCCTCTTTGGTGAGTAATGTCGAGGTGCAATTGAACTGCTATTATATGATGATTGATGTAATTTTCCGTTTACATAATGTTGTTTCTTACAGCAACATACAGCCTATGGTTTTCTTTACCAGACATAATTTATACGGATAAATCAATTTCATTCTCTTTGAGACACATTTTTTAAAACGTAATTTGTTCATACACGGGTTAATATTAATGAGAGAAAAAGTATTTTACACGCTGGAAGTAAGAAAATCCCAATGACTCAATGCTACTGTTAATTTTGATAGTGGAAAGACAAGTGTATCATTTTTATAGCCACAGACAAAAGGCTGTGAACAATAAATGCCTCGAAGTGCTTGGAGGAATTGCATCTATTCAACAGTTTTGAACCTGTATCATGTCTCCAAACAAAATAAAAGATTTAAAGTTTATAACACTGAATCTATGTCAATTTCCATCTTGTAATTTGGTAATATGATATCACCAATCATGGATTATTAGCACTATGATAACTTTGGCTCTAAATATGCTTTCCACTCAGTACTTATTTATTTTTCTATGTTTGATTAATTTTTGTTCCTTTCTTAGTGTTCTTGTATGATGGAATCACATAACATTATGCTGCTTTTATTACAGATCAAGTAGCAAAGCTGAACTGTTCCTCCACAATTTAGAGCAGATCTTTAAGTTTAGTATTTACTTGGTTTTTAAAAATGCTCATTCATTTAAGATACTTTTTCGAATTAAGATGCGTTATATTTAGTTACTTTGATTTATATATTAGGAAGAAATATATTAGAATCCATCATTCACATTTGAAAATAAGTGGTATCCTTCAAGGTAACAAAATAATATGCCACTAAATGATGCTGGTTTAAAGGAAAAAAAAATCCTATAACTATCTCAACAAGAGACTTCTTGACTAAACAAATCATCTACATTTTAAGAGGGAAGAACATTATTTTCATTCTTTATGCATGCATGTAAAACGATTAAAAATTTATTTACAAATATTTAGTGCTGATTGCGTGACCCAAATATTTTGTACTGATTTCTTTTTTTTTTTCTTTTCTTTTATGGGTGGATGGGGTGCTTCTATATATACTACTCTATTTAACTGTGTTTTAATGAATTAATAGGCAAATAACGACTACTGCATTGTCGTTGCACCTTGAAAAAAACGACTGTTCTAAGTGGGGAAGGAACATTCAGGATTATGCTTTTAAAAAAGGCAGGGCTTCCACTATAATTTGACTACCTGTTTTGGGGGGTTTTTTTGGGGGGGGGTTGAAATTAGTTGTGTAACGTATGTAACTTCTAAATGCTGGTAAATCTCAATAATCCAAATGTAAGCTAAAATAATCGTTCCGCGATATCTACGTAAGTTACAAATGTTTGTAAAAAACACAAAATACTAAACATACGTTGCACAACCAGAACTCCTTGTGTAAATCCTCCTTTAGTTTCATAGATAGAGAGTGATGATAATATACTGACCAGAACTGTAGATAATGTTTCAGAATATCTCTTTTCATAAATAGAGGGTGGTGATAACATACTGACCAATATGCTCATGAAAGCGTTTTGTTGGTCTCCAAAACCTGATGACGCAGTGCTAGGTTGCTGACCTACTAATAATTATGTTCATACAACGATATATGTTTCTATTTTGTAATGTAGAATTTATGCATCTATTATTGTTAACCAAAGAAAATTGTACATTAATAATATTCGAATGGACTTTTTTGGCCTGTTCTGGACAGCGCACATATCATAAATTCTTGTTGTCTTTTCAATATGCAAATGCTTGTGGATATATGTTAATGTCAGATTTACTGATCTCCAAGCTAGATGATACAAAACCAATATATTGGAAATTAAGAATGAGCAAAGAATGTCCTTATTGATGCCTCTGTACCAATGCCATGAAATAATGTTATTTTATTCCAGCACGAATTAAACATTTATTTATGTTACTGTAATTATGGATATGTTTCAATTGACTTGCGATAACATTTGATATACTTGTCATCGGCGCTTGCGAATTTAGTTATTGCATATATTTATCGATTTTAATTGGTTTGCAGTTATGCCCTTTTAAGTTATTTGTTTTATGTTATGACATTGTCCATCCAGCCAATGAACTGTTGTTTGTGTAGCCAAAGGCATTGTACCTTAGTCAATTTCACTGCCTTAAAGTCAAGGTCACCGCAACAGTAAATATATTTATGTGACTTGTATATTCATCTAGAGTATAACGTTTTAACCACAACATATATTTTACAGATAAGTTTGACAATTTCATTTTATGAAACATTGGTGTGTTGTATGCAGTAATCACATCCTTGCCTCAAAGTGGATGTCACAACAAGGAAAAACGAAGATCTTGACCAGTGTATTTGTAGAAAGCGTACCTAATGAATTCCTTAAAATATTGTACGTGTTTGAGTTGGAATTGTTTCCGTTTGTATTACTTTATGGAAAGTCTGATACATATGTAGACACGCGACATTGAATTTTGTGTTGTGAATTCTGATTTAAATGTCTAGTTTTGTGTAATGTTACAAATGTGGACAAGAGAGAGAGAGAGAGAGAGAGAGAGAGAGAGAGAGAGAGAGAGAGAGAAATAAATGAATCTCTGAATTATAAATTATGATTCAGATAACTAAACAAATAACTTTATTAATTAGCTAACAACTAATAAATTATTGAATAATGCATTGAAGTGAAAATATCATATTAACTAAAATAACTATGAAAGACAGACAAAACGACTGCCAGCTAGGAAGACAGCGAAACGTTAACATGAACAATACACCCTTATTATGCTCAAAAGATGGAATAACTTGGCTACTCATTCCAAGAGTTAAGTAAATATAGAAGTTACAATACCCAGCTGGAAAGGGGAAAAACTGCACCATTGGTGTAACTACAATTATTTTCGGGTTTGCTTCCCCTAGTAAGCAGACAATCGTAACTCGAAATGGGAATGAATGTTGACCACCTTTAATATAAACAAAATTCTGGCGCTGGGACTATCTTTTAGCGATGCAGACAACTGGTGGATTATTTGGCTTTTCGATGTTTACGGAACGACGGCCAAGGACACAAAAATGCCTGAACGGTCACGACTATTCCTTTTATACATATAAATACTCAGATCACAATTTTTTTTTCTATATATTTTTTACATTTCTTTCTCAGTACTTAACTTTCCGTTGTGTCTAAATGATAAAAGATCATATCTTGTTCTAGAGAACTCTCAAAGTTGAATTCACGGGGAAGTTCTTGTCATAGATTATCGTGCATTGTTTGAGAGGCTGGACTATAAACAAAGCACTGTACATTTTGTCCCGGGTTTCACTAGTGGAGCATTATCCATGCCTCATTACTCATTGTGTACTGTCGCCTAAATACATACAGACAATCACACCGTAATACTCAAGTTCTAAAGACTAAACAAATACTTTTAAATCAACACCAAGAATGCCTAAATCTGAATCTGGTATCACCACCAAAAACCATGTATGTAATCACTAGCTTAATTTCTGCCCAGTAACTGCTGTAGGACCTAATTGATTTACATCAAACTTGGTACAGGGATTAAAAGTAAGATTCCTAGGTGCCATTTAATTTTTCAATATGCCTCTGTCTGTCGAATTTCTCTGTAGTATAGTCCGTTTTAACTTAGAAATATAATCTTGCATTGCAAGCGTCCACAGTACTTACTATCTTTTGAAAAGCTTGATAGACAGGCACTAAATTGTGCACAGGATTTAATGATCACCAAAACTAAGTAATATTCAATGTTCACTTTTTTGTGCAATTGAAATCATGCGGCTTGTGGGTGCATGTGCTTTTTGACAGTTTTGGTTTACGTTTTTCCAGTACTTTTATCTTAGTAACCGTGGATATAATACACGTCTTATTTTGAATATGATATTACAAGCTTTCCACCTCTCAGTGCCATTCCTCCATCAGCCTGGGATCCATAGAATCAGGAATAAACACATGTTTATTGGAAGTCATTGGATAAAGCAAATTTCATCATGTGTGTTTCTGTAAGTTCTTCATCGATTAACTTTATATTTAAAATACAATACCGTCCGATAGTCCCCTTCCCTCAGTACAACTGTTACGCCTGGGTGCGGCTACAGGTACCAGAATTATTACGGGGACAAATTTTGTTTCAAAATTTTGTATCAATACTTTATTTTATTGTTTATATTTCCATAACCCTTTACCCTATTCACTCAGTTTGTGGAATATATCATCACACGGTACTTTTTTCAGTACCTCTTCTGCTTAAGTGTTTTGTAGATGGGTGCATTCATGCGATCTGGAATTATTATTCTATTTTCGATTATTTTCTATCACACATATTTCTATAACCTGCATCAATTTACCTCGTGCTTGAAATATAGTTTCATCCCATACTCTCTTTCTATGAATAGTAATCCTGATCATAGGTTCTGCCTCAGGGTTAGGTCATGTGATCAAGAATTATATTGAAGACACAAGCTTACTCAGTTTGTTACGTGTCTAGGCTCGTTCAAAAGCAACAAAGAAAAGAGCGAAGCCAACAAGCTTTGTAAAATTTAAGAAAATAATTTATTTCCCTAGAAAACAAGGTAAAAATATGAAAAAGGACTTACGGTTTGTGAATCTAGTCCAAAACTTAATCCTAGAATTTAAAAATATAAGTCATATCACTAAAATGTTCTCAATGAATCAAAGTTCGAATCCCGATGAAGTTCCAAGATGGAAGGCGATGACATCTTCTATATTCTGTTTTGTGTTTTCGTGTCAACAGTTCCTTGTTGAATTTTATGAATCAAGAATATTATTCCGGCTTTAGAATTCCGAATAATTTCCAATAAATATCTTTGTCCAAAAATTCTGATGAAGAAGAGAACTTATGTATGCTTTCCAGAGAAATTTAAGTACTAATTCCGAAAACTAGAAAAACTGGTCACAACACAAAATACCTTTGAGCTCCGAAGGTATTAATTTACGACTGAATTCAATCACTATAAAACGTTAGTTTTAAACGCAATTTTAGATCACGTGATGGGGTCACGTGATCGCTTAATTCGAATGGCGCAGTAACAGCATAGCCCGGCTGACACGTACGCCATGGATCAATTTGATTCTACTGAACGAATCTTACTGTAAGATTCAATAATATTTTGTTTTTTTAAAAGTTGTTTACAACAGAGCTGACACGCAAGCCAAGTATGACCTTTATTACGACCAATGATTTTCACACTGGGAAAATAAAAGTTGTTTACCAATTCTGAATCAAGGTCAAAAACTAGGTCAGCTAAAAGTACAATGTAGCAATATTGGTTATTTACTGAAATAAACTGAATTTTCCGAAAAAAAATGTCCAATCCAGCGAATAAAGTTATCGTTGCAATAACATGTAATGAAATAAAAATAAAATACAAAAATTAAAACCAAAACACAAGTAATTAAATTACATATACGTCACACTTCCCCCAATAAAGAAAAAAGATTTATAAAATAAAGCTTTCTTTTTACCATATGTTAAATATACATGAGGTAAAAAAATTACATAAGAAGAACTCTTATGAATTATATAAAGTGTATATGAAATAATATTTCGATACACAGGAAAGTGCATCTGCTATTAAATTGTCTTTTCCTTTGATGTGCCTGATGTCAATATTATATTCCTGTAACAACAAACTCTACCTAAATAATCTTTGCTTTTTGTTTTTCATCTTGTCGATGAAAGTAAGGGGGTTGTGATCACTAAACACAATAATCGGAGAAGGAGCTGAACTAATGTAAACATCCAAATGCTGTAATGCCAATATTAAAGCCAAACATTCCTTCTCAATTGTTGAGTAATTTCTTTGGTGCTTATGTAATTTCTTAGAACAATAGCACACTGGATGATCAGCACCATTTCTATCTTCTTGAATCAATACTACTCCAATCTCAACATCACTTGCATCAACAGATAGTTTAAATGATTGACGGACATTTGGAGCAGTAAGAACTGGTGTACTTTTAAGTATGGCCTTTAACTTGTCAAAAGCCTCCTGACATTTTTCAGTCCAAAGAAACTTGATTTTCTTGCTTAATAAATTTGTCAGGGGTTCAGCAATATTAGAAAAATTGGAACAAAATTCCCGATAGCATCCAGCCACACCTAAAATCGCATCAGTTGCTTTTTACTGACAGGCACATGGAATTCAGAGATAGCCTTGACCTTAGCATTCATAGGTTTAACTTGTCCATGTCCCACAGTATGTCCAAGAAAAGTTACACAAGCACGGCTTAACTCATTTTTGGATAATTGAATGTCAAACTTGCATCAGTCAGTCTGTCAAAGAATTTCTGAATTTTTGCTAGATGTTCTTTCCAGGTGTCGTTGTAGAGGATGACATCATCGATGTAAGCATCACAATTATCTTGACCAGAGGTAATCATATTCATCAAACTTTGAAAACTACATGGCGAACCCTTCATCCCAAACGGCATCACTTTATATTGATAAAGTCCATCTGGAGTCACGAATGCCGAAATTTCCTTTGCCCATTCCGTTAGTGGAATTTGCCAAAATCCTTTCAGAAGGTCAAATTTGGTGACTTACTTGGCATTTCCAACTTTATCAATGCAGTCATCGATTCTTGGTAATGGAAATGAATCTGTTTTTTGTCACACTGTTCACCTTCCTATAATCAGTGCACATACGGAAACTTTTATCTGGTTTCGGAACAAGTATACAATGGTGACTCCAGTCACTTTTACTGGGCTCAATGAAATCATTCTCCAGCAAATATTGATTTTCCTGTTTCAAGTATTTCTGTTTGAGAGGGTTCATCCTGTATGGATGTTTCTTCACAGGATTGGAATTTATAATTTGAACGTCATGAAAAATTTTGTTTGTCCTCGTAGGAACATCTGGAAATAAGTGCTCATATGCAAATAATAACTGTTTAAGTTCATTCCTTTTTTACTGTTGGAAATGTAAAAGTTTCTGGTCCAGATTATTCATAATTTCCGAATTCCGAAGATTTGTCACTCCAAAATCGGTAGATTCCGATTGAACTCCTTCACTTTAGTCCTCAGTGAGTGGAACAGGTACAACTAAATTAATTGCGTAATTTACCTGGCTATCTCTCTCAATATACTGGTATTCCATTAATTTGTTTAGATCAGAGTAATATTTTTATAATTTAACTCATTCATTTTCTTCTTAACTTTGTATGATCCGTAATACCTAATTTGAAGAAAAGTTTGAAGAATGAGCAAGAGAGAAAAAACTCTATTACAAGACTCAAAACTTTTCTCAATTACGTTCTGTGAAACCATAATTTCACGTTTGACTTGAATTGCTGAATTCCAAATTCAAGCATGACTGGCTGGAAAATTCCAGATAATAAAATTTGACCTTTGACCAGATTAAACTGATTTGGGAAGGCCAAATTGAGTAAATAACTTTATCAAAGCTTTTACTAGAGTTTTAGTTTTTATATTCCTCAAAGGAAGTGCCTCTGGAAATCTTGTTGACCTACATATAATGGTCAACAAGACTTGGTTGCCTGACTTGGTCTTAGGTAACGGACCAACACAATCTACCATTATTCTGCTAAATGGTTCGTCAAATGCAAGAATAGCAGCAGGCAGGGCGAACCCTACAAATTGGTTTCGAGCAAGTTTTTCATAAAATAAAGGTTCCTACAGGGGCTGAAAAAATAAGGTCAATAACGCTAAACCGAACCTCCTAACTTTTATTATTACCGTATAGTTTGAAAAACGAATAATAAATCATTTTCGGTTAGCTTATTTTTGTTATTTTATTTTTGAATCTTTGTTTTTTATGTTATAATGCGTTTAGTTTACTCGCCGGATCACTCAATTTTTGTCGGTCAACCTGCCTGCTGCTCCAACACATACATATATATCAGATTAACCAAATTAGCCCTTCCATATCTGCCCTGCTAAATTTTAATTAGATATTTCGTTAATAAATATGGATAAATCTGAAGACGATTACAACAATATCATAAAAGCCCACCGTGAATCGAGTGAAGAGTTAAGAAACAAAGCGTCCCTGATAGAATTCATGGAATATAGAATAATAAAATTTCAAGTTGTAATTAATCACCTGAAAAACATAATTTCAGAATGCGACGATTGCAAATTAAAGTTGAAAAATAAGCAGAACAAAGTTGAAAAATAATTGATTTTTTGTCAAAGAAAACCCCCACATTTAAATTAAACAGCCAGTATAAATATTATTAATATGGTTGTCATCGGAGAACCTCATTCTGCTAGATTAGCACGAGAACGACTAGAAGCAATTAGAAAATATTTACCTGTTCGTGATGATGTCAAGCAACAATTACAAGAACGTCAGGAATCTCTTGTTGAATTTGAAGAGGATACAAAACAATTATTTAAACCTATTACAGAGACAACTAAACCTCTTCTTCCTGTTTTAGAGAAAACTGCTGAAGCAACTGGAAAAATAGCAGAAAGAACAAAACAGACAAAAAGACTTTTACGTGAGCTTCCAGCTGACATAGCTGCTGCTCAGACACCAAGGGATATACCAGAATTAATTGAAGGTGATTCGAGTGTTCCCCTTGTTAAACCAAAAACATCAAGAAAAAAATATGAAAAAAAGAAAGTAACCAAACTTTCCGCACGGGGTCTTATGTACGCTAGTGATGATCCTATTGGAGTCGCTGCTACAGGATATGCTTATCGTGATCTTTTTTTTAGATCCGGATACTCCTGATATTCCAAGAAATAAATGGATTTCTTTTATATTTCGAAACGTTAACGAAATAACCAAAATTACCGGTAAACATCGAGATAATTTTAAAAAAATTTGAGGATGATGTTAAAAAATATGAAAAGGAATTTATTCGTAGAGGTATCGAGGATAGTGAACAGAGAGCAATATTGGAAAGAGAATTAAAAGAATATAAAGAAGAAGAAGAAGAAAGAGAAGAATTGTATGAAGAACAACAATCACCATCGCCACCACAACAACCATCATTATCATTACCACCGCCATTAAAACCAACACCAAAGAAAGAAGTAAAAGAATCAGTATTTTGGTCGCCAGCCTCACAGAAAATTCTGGAAGAACAACAACAATCAGAAAAAATGATTGAAAAAGCGCTTAGTAAATTATCAGTAAAAAAAAAGCAAGAGAGAATTTTAGAGCGGAGGGGGATATTTATGGTATAAACCTAATGAATAAAGAAATATTAAAAATTAAAAATGATTTAATAAAAAGAGGATTATTTTCAGATCATCTTAATGTACATTTTGATGTTCATGAACCTTTACGTGTAATAGAAGGAAGATTAAAAAAATTAGAGGAAGAGGGATATTACTTTAAGAAAGAAGTAAAGGTTTCTCTACTGGAGGTAATTTTACTCTATGTCCAAATAACGTTATCTCTGACGTTGAACGTCTCGAAATTCTCATCGGAGGAAAACGAGCTGGTAATAATTCTCCAGAAATAATTAATGAAGCAGCTGATATTTGCAGACGGTTATTTACAGGCGGTATCATGGACGTTGATGTTTATCAGTCTCTTATTAATGAAATTGCCGATGACTACTACAGTGACTGAGTACGTAATTAAATACAATTACTATAATAAAATGATCGAACATAGTACTCAACGTGGACCAACCATGGTCAGGGCAATAAATTCACGATTACCAGTATACAAGACAACCTACGGAGATGGACTAGGTGATGTTGTTCAGGGTCTATTTAGAAGGATAGCCCCAAAAGCAACACCGATCGCAAAGCAACTGGGTATGAAAGCTATTGATGTTGTTCGTGAAAAAGGTATTGGTGCTATGGGTAATCTCGCTGGTAAAGCATTTTCAGCTATCAAAGATAGGCTAGCACGATTAACACGACGAAAACCTCAACCACCAGTAAAATTACATAGTACTGAAGTAATGCCTCCAAATGTCAGTAAAATAATAAATCAAGTTGCTAATCAAAAACTAGCAGAGTTGGCTGATGTACCAATGTCAGAAAAAGAAAAAAATATAACCGCTAGTCTGATAGCAGGAAGTGGTCTTCGTTTTAGACAATAATAATTATAATAAAGATGTTCAAGCGCATATCTGATCCCGCATTCGACATGGACGCACCAGTACTCAAAGATGAGTCTGTGCGTGATTATCAATATTATTCTTATGATGCTCGAATTCCAGATCAACGTGGACGAATTGAACTACAGGTTCAGGATACAAGTAGATATTTCCTACCCGCTGAGGCTTTTATTGAAGTCGAAGGTGAAATTTTAAATAACGCTGCTCCTGCAGCACCAGTAGCATATGGAGACGATGTTAGTGTCGGTTTTGTTAATAATGGTATTATGGCGTTATTTGATAGCGCCACGTATATGATTGACGGAAAAATTATTGAATCAATTCAGAAAGACGTTGACGTTGCAACGACAATACTTGGTCTTGCAAGATACAGCGACGATTATTCAAGATCAGCTGGTCCATCAATGATGTTTGCAAAGGATACAACTGATTCTCCAGAGTATCGACAGTATGATATAGGAAGCCCACAAAACCATGCTAGAAACGCCAACGCTGATATACAAAATATAATTATTAATGTAGATCCAGATTTTAACTTAGGATTTAGATCACGTCGAGCAATGTTGCGTGGTGGAAGAAGAGCATTTTCATGTGCCATCCCACTATCACATATCTTTGGATTCTGTAGAACTGTCAGAAAGGTTATTTTTGGAGCCAAACATACGGTTGTACTTGTACGAAAAGCAACTGACAATGATGCAATATGGCGACCCGCTGGTGATGCTGGTAGAGTAATTCTGACAAAACTTTCATTGTGGATGCCCGTGATGACTCCAACAGTACCTGAAGAAGATCGGTTACTTGCTTTTATGAGTCAAGGTGGTAAATCAGCATTATCGTGGTTAACAATGACCACAGATGCTATCCAGAGTAATATTAATGGTTTATTTACGTGGCAGCTAGCTTCTCAGCAAGGTGTTTCTGCGCCACGACATATATTTATTGCGCTTCAAGATGCTGCACGGGTGGATAATCAACTACGTAGTATTATGATATTTGATAATCTTGGTGTTTCCGAGGTTTCTTTAAGGATAAATGGACATCAAGAACCATCCGAGGATATATTACTGAATTTCGATCAAAATCATGTAGCACGTGCATATCATCGTCTAATGACGTTCATGGGACGTGATCAAAATATTGATACTGGTTTACAAATATCACAATTGGATTTTACAACCTTATATCCAATTTAGTACTTTTCGCTCGAACATTTAGATTTAACCAGACAGTCAGTAGTCGATATACACTTTCGAGCTCGTGTGACACTACCAGTAGCACCAGCACCGCTTATTCCTAATTACAGAGCAATTGCTGTTATACTCAGCGATAAATCAATGTTACTTGAAGGTGTTGGTGGACGAATGAGAGTCGTTGATGCTCCAGTAGAAAACATGTAATTAG
>JAECUM010015455.1:0-26243 GCA_016617855.1 Megalonaias nervosa
TACCTAGTTGTAGTATGTTCATTTCCAATTTTCTGTTTATTATGTCCGTATATAAATGTAGCTTATTATCAATGCCTTATTTGTGTGTGTTTGTGTGTGTGTGTGTGTGTGTGTGTGTCTACATTTACTTTGTATGTAAATATGGATATAATAGAGGGCCACAATGAGGACTGGTTTCATGCAACTAACTGTGTTACCCTCTTTAAATAAAGTTGTTATTAGTGGTGGTAGTAGTAGTAAACCCACATCTTTTACCCTATTTCACCCATACTTATCAGAATTACTTCTCAACAAAAGTTACTCAGCTATATTGAAACTGGGTCACTGTGATCCAGTTTTCATACTTGAGTGGCTTTTTTAATTTTGAGGATTTCATTCATTCATTACACCTTAATTATCTTGGACTGTTTCACTTTAACTAATGAAATGTATGAGTATTTATCTGAAGGAGAGTAACTCAACCTTGCCTATACTAGGTCATTGAGACCATATATTCATATGTTAGTGATCTGATCATTACATCATCAATATCTTTTACCCTATTTCCCCCACATAGTTGAAAATTGCAGTGTGGAAATTCCACTGTATATAGATTACATCATGTTGAACAAATGTTTTGTTTTTTTCTTGTTTTGAGCTCTTCATTTGTTAAATCCAAGATCTTGGACACTGTTTCACCTTCAAATGAAACTTGGCATGTGGAGGTATTTCAGGGAGGGTAATCCAACCTAATACCCAAACTCGAGCACAGTAGCCTACATTTTCAATCTTTAATGACTGTTGTATTGAAAACTGTGTAATCATTACACAGGGAAAGGTTGCATCTTGTTTCACCAACACTTAGGAAAATTGGTATATGGATCCATCTGAAGGAGATTAACTCAGAGGTAGGTCACTGTTATCTAATTTTCAGACTTCTTCTTGTTGCAAGGTTTAACACCATTTTTCAGCACAGGATAAGCTATACATGGCGGCCAGTATAAATGGTGGAGGAAGAAGCCAGGAAAACCCTGGAAATAACCACCGACTCACAAGAAGCTACTGGCAAGCTTTCTCACAATTTTCAGACTTGAGTGACTCATGTTTTCCCCAATACCAGTCTGTATTTTGTCAGCTATTCCAAATGTGCTTATGTTGGTGAGGTTTACAAGTGAACACCTTGTTTTAGGATATACTAATGGTGTGTTTAGACACACTTAGCTGCAATTGGATGAAAGTGGTTGACTTAGATTTATTATGATATCTGGTGCCAAATATCGAATACTGTGGTTTCATTTGTTTTCTTTGTTCTCAAATTTCATGGTTTTGTAAAAACAAAATACATTTTCATTGTTACTTAAATTTGCATATTTAATTATTTAATTAATTGGTATTTAATTCATTGATTAACCTCTTTAGTGACTAAAAATAAAGAATACAAAAGAACAAAACTATGCCAACAACAAACAGCAATCACTTCAGTGGTTTAAACAATGCTACATTCTGTAAGAGCACAAATCAAACATCTATCAAGATGAAGCACTTACAGTCAACATTAGTGGTGTAGCCAATAGCCCTAAGCTAGCCAACCAGTCAAGTACATGTGTTTGATCTCTAACTTCAAAACTGCCCATAAAGTTGCACCATCAGTTACTCTCTAATGACCATGGCAAAAACACAGTGGTCTTAGAGTGGTAGATTAAACATAGATCCCTATCTGTTTGGGTAAGGTCATCATTCCAAATGTGAACCAAACATGTGACCAGCAGCCCATTGCTCCATGCATTTGGCAGACAAAGTCAGTATTTGATGTGTTCAGAGTCCGTACAAGTGGAAAGATGCTAACTAAGTCAAAAGACAATGGAATCACTCCTTTGTTTGAGCCTGCCACATGTACAAACCAGCCTCAAACAGTAGACTTTGCAAAAAGCAAAGACTACGAAGAAGAATTAAAATTACACTTTCATTTTTGGTACGCTAAATAGGTCATGGATACCATCAGGGGAAAGGATGACATGACTGGTAAGGATCAGTGTACTTTATTAGTGGACCTTAAAACCTCATTATTCTAGCTGATTCATGACGAACGGATAATTGTGACTTATGTGAAAATGTGTGAAAGATCAGTTTAATGATCCATGGCGTTGAGAATTCTTTAATTCTTTAATTTCTAGAATTCTTTAATTAAACTATTTCAGGATTATTTGCCTGTCTTGTGTGCATCACCAGACTTGATTGACGCAATGTTGATTCATTGTTTTTTCCAAAAGTCAGCTGGGTGTGAACCTCACTACTCAGTAGTAAGTAGTGTTTCATTAGTAATTGTGCTGTGTGATATGCATTAAAATCAAACATAAAACATCATTCCAATTTTTGCAATTACAGTGATCTCTGGACATGATCGGAAGGGAGTCCTGTCTGCAAAAACCAGGATTGACCTTCTGACAAACTCGGCACGGCAGAAAGAGCAGTTCACTCACTTCCTGTCAATACCTGTTACATCTGCTAATATCAAGGTTGCCATGGAAGACTTTAAAATGGATGTCTTGGTACAGTGTGATGGTGTATGTGAACTACTTTAATTCCTTTGTTTGAGCTAGCTGTATTTACAATCATGCCTTTTTTTTTATTATGACCTTCTGATTTTTATGCTTCTCTTTAAGTTTTCCTAATTCCCCTGTTTTCACAAGAGTAATGGTAAAATGTTGTTGTGATCCATTGATATTCATAAAATTTAGTCAACTGAAAATGCATTTGGATGTCTCCTGTGCTTACTGTTTATTTGTATTGGCTGCCAAACTCATAATAATGTGGATACTACTAATTTCATTAACAAAATGCCTACAAACAAAATGTAACATTGCTCATTGCAGTCTCTAAACCTCAAAGAAGCTCTAATAGTGCTTTCCTAGGAATGATTCCAGCCATAAAAATTTGGGGCCTGTGTCACTAAGATTGGGAATTTTGTATTGCAAAATGATCATTTTTGGGAATCCTAAACACATAGGATGGTATCAGTTTTTAAACTCCTGACCTTGGCCACTCACACTCAGGTGCCCCTTTGTAGCAGATAAACATAAAACTTCTGCTGGACAACAATATACCTTTTAAATCATAAAACAGTGAAACAGTTGTGAAGGAATTAGCTGAATTACCTTATTATTTTTATATCAACTACATTGCAGAAATATTATTGTTATTATTATTGCTGTTCCCAAGTCTGGAACTTTTGCAAAACATTGCTGAAGGATTATTCTTAAATGTATTTATTTTGTTTGCTCTGGTGGCCTAGAGGTTAGAGCATTGGTCTTGGATGTGGTAAGTTGCAGGTTCAAACCCTGGCCAAGTCACACCAAAGATGTATAGAAATGGTACTAGCAGCTGTCTGACTTGGCACTCGGCATTAAGAGGTTAGTGCTAGGACTAATCACTCTGGTGTCAGGATTATGTGACTGGGTGGGACATCATGCTACATGTCTGTGGCATAATGCCCCAGTGTTAGATGTCACAATAAATTGTCACACTGCAGATATCTTAGCAATACGATTGAAAAATTGCTAAAGCTACGTTAAAATTCCAAATCACAAACACACATATATTTCATTTCTATATCAAACAAGATTACCATTTTAATCATTCATTCATTCATTATTATTATTATTATTATTATTATTATTTTTAAACCCAGATTTTTAGTGCAAGTCCTTAATATGAGACAGTGCTGTCAACAAATTTATATTTTTATTAATCCAACACAATGTAAATTTTGTCTGCATTATAATGCAGTTACAGGTGTTATTGAAATGAAAGTGCTCCATATGGAATCTTTCATTACTTTCACATTGAATTACACTTCCTTGATAAAGGATTGAAATCTAATCCTAACAATAAAACTTTGCATTACTATTTATACTTGTGAACTTTATGACCATTCAAAGCAGTGCAAATTCCTATTTATAGAACTATACATTTACCAAGAAAACACACATAGTAAACCAGAATATTGAATATTTTATCCCCTTATCAATAAAAATGTATGAAACTTTTATTATAGTTTCATTAAATAGTGAAAACTGTCAGTTTTTGACATCTGTATGATATTGTTACAGAAAGTTTCAAACTCCAAACAAATTCATCATTCCACTCAGATGTATTTTGAAGTTCTGAACAGACTGTCATTACATTTATTTAAGATTTGTAAAAGCTTTACAAAATGCAGTGACTGCTCTGGTGGCCTAGTGGTTAGAGCAGCCACCTCAGATGAGGAGGTTGTAAATTTGAACCCCGGCAGAGTCATACCAAAGACTTATAAAAATGGTACTAACAGCTACCTTGCTAGGTACTCAGCATTAAGAGGTTAGTGTTAGGACTGGTCTGCCTGGCGTCAGGACAATGTGACATCATACTGCATGTCTGTGGCATGATGCCCCAGTGCTAGACATCACTATAAACTGCAACACTGCAGACATCATAGTGATATGACTGAAAAATTGTTAAAGCTATGTTAAAAGTCCAAATCACAAACACACACACACACACACACACAATATGCAGTAATTCAACAAGATCAAATTCCAGTCCCCCTTATTAGCTGATTAAAGTTAAAAGCTGGCAGATTTGGTAAAAATTATAGATGTTTTAGTTAATTTGTCCTCAGAACCTTATAGTAATCATGTCAGTCTGTCTTTCTCTCCTTCATTCCATCTGTCCATCTGTCCATCCATCAGTTATTTGGTTTCTGCAAGATAAATTATGTGGGAATTATTATATTTTAACCCAATTATATATGTAGCTTTATGTTGATGAGACCCCAAAAGAGTTCTATTTATAGCATTCTTTGTCTTCATTTAAAGTAGTTATGGCTGCTGATTGATCACTGGCCTTTCATTTCTGCAGAAAAACCAAGGATAGATTTTTGTGTAGCTCCATACTGATGAGAGATTCTGTGTTTGATTTCCAGTGTTATGACATTTACATGAGTTATGTTTCCTGATCGCTCTTTTTTTCTTGATTTTGGTTTCTGCAACATAACTTTACCCAGATTTGTTGGATTTCAACCAAATTTTGTATGTGGCTTTATACATGGATCAGACCTTGAACAAGTCCTAGCATTTTATGACTTCATTTGCAGGAGTTATGCCCCCTGATTGCCTTTCCTCCCAACTTTACATTTGCACAGCATGGTTTTACCAAACATTATTGGATTTTGACCACATTTTGGTATGTGGTTTTATGCCCAGGAATGAGTTTGATTTCCATCATTTAACATCATTATTCACAGAAATTTTGACCTGTGATTGCCCATCCCAGTGATTTTTGATTCTGCAGCAATAATTTACTGAGGATTGTTGGATTTCATCCTGATTTGGCATGTACCTTTGTATTGATGAGGTTTTGGATCAGATTGACTTTCAGGATTCCAGAATGTCATTTAGAGGAGTTATAGCCCCTGAATTCTCATCCTTCTAACTTTTGTTCCTGCAAAATAACCAAGAATTATTTAATGTAAACAAATCTGGCATGCACCTTTATATTGTTAAGACCTTGAATTAGTTTCATTTTCACTGTTTCATGACAGGTACAGGAGTTATGACCCTGAATATATGTTCTTCTTACATTGCTTTCCACAGTATTGCTTTACCAAGGATTGTTGAATTTGAACCAGGTCTGGCATGAAGATTTATATTGATGAGATGAGACACTGAAAGGAATTTAATTTCCAGCATTCATTTAGGAGAATATTTATGTCCCTGATTGCCTCCCCAATATGCCAACATTCTGTATTATCATTTAGGAGATTTATGTCCCTGATTGCCTGCCTTACATTGTCATGTAGAAAATCTATGGCCCACATTGCCTGTTCTCCATCATCATTTAGGAGATTTATGTCCCTGATTGCCTGCCTTACATTGTCATTTAGAAAATCTATGGCCCACATTGCCTGTTCTCCATCATCATTTAGGAGATTTATGTCCCTGATTGCTTGCCTTACATTGTCATTTAGAAAATCTATGGCCCACATTGCCAGTCCTACATTGTCATTTAGAAAATCTATGGCCCACATTGCCTGTTTTCCATCATCATTTAGAAGAATATTTATGTCCCTGATTGCCTGTCCTTCATTGTCATTTAGAAGATTTATATCCCTGATTGCCAGTCCTACATTGTCATTTAGAAAATCTATGGCCCACATTGCCTGTTCTCCATTATGATTTAGGAGAAGATTTATGACTTGGATTGCCAGTCTTACATTGTCTTTTAGACTTTTATGGCCCACATTGCTTGTTCTATTGATATCCCGGATTGCCAGTCCCCCTCACTTTGCAATCATTCCACTTTGTCATTTAGAAGATTTATAACCCTGATTGCCAGTCCTCTTCACTTTGTAATCATTCCACATTATCATTTAGAAGTTTTATGGCCCTGATGGTCCTCCTCACTTTGTTATCAGCAGAATTACTTCACCAAGGACAGTTAGATAACCAAATTTGACCATCAACTTTATATTTAGGAGATGTCGTCATTCAAAGCAATTATAACCCCAAATGCATGTTCTTCTGTTAAGTCAGGAATATGCAACTTCCTCCAGAGCATGGACTGGATTGTGATTTTTAAATGTACCCATATAATGTGAACCAGGTTGCAGACTGGATGTGTCCTGGGCTGTAGGCTGCACATGCTTAAGTCCCTGCTGACCATATTGTAGCAGATTGCAAACTGTAATGCACCAGTCACTAATAGCTTTAGGTTCATACAGTGATACATGTACTTTAAAATATGTTCCTCCAGACCCAGTAAATCTGGATTCAACTGAGTCGTTATCTTTTTATGACACAGCATTGGACAGATTGAACTGGCAAGAAATAATGAAGTGCAATGTCATGTGAGCACAGTTTGGAAGTATCTTATGATCCAGTTAATGGAAAGATGAAGATCCAAAAAAAGGGGTATATGTTTTGAAAGGGCTTCATTATAGCAGTTGAGTATGTTGTTTGTCATTGGAGTTGATCCATATTGCCTGGGGTGAATGAGATCCTTGCCCTTGTCTTTAATTAGTGATTATTATTTTTCAGATTCAGTTGTCATTGTGAAAGGTTCATGTTTTGTTTTTTTACGTAGTTACAATTATTAAGACCAAATCAAGTCATCAGTTCAATGTGGTGCAAGCTTGTTACACCCTTTGAGGTTGATCTGTTTATGTTGATGGTGAATTAAGCTATTTGGTTTTGTCTTGAAATAAATTTATTTTGTTTGTGGATGGATTAATTTGTCTTGGTTTAATTCATTGGTACATATATACTCCATGTTTATGTAAACCCAGATCAAGTCACTAATTAATATATAGGATAAATAAGTTTTATCATATCAAACTGTGCAATTCCTATGCTACATTTGAAGTGAGTCTGACATTTATGGACACATCAGTTTAACTTATGGACAGGATAAATAAATATTACCTTCTTAATTTTGCAGTTTCATTGCCAAACATGGTCTTTAAATATAACTGTAAACATTTTATGATAGATGTATATCTTTATTGCCGTACAATGATGAAACGATTGCAATATTTTGACAGGAACTTTGAATAATGAATAAAATGCACAGCAATGGCGGATACATTCCTTTCTTAAACCTGCAGCTTTTTGACCTTGAAGAATGGTGATCTTGCACAAACCTGTTATGAGAGACCACATGTCTTGAGAGACCTTTTTTTTGTTGGCAGAAGGGGTGGTCACAAGACCTATTTTACTGTGTCATATTTACATATTTGAATTATTTCGTTTTTACATTGCTTTTGTGTGAAAGAAATGAAATTTGAATAGCAAGAGAAAAGTTGCCACAGTTACAAGAGAAACATTAGCTTGGTACATTTTACATTGTCAATAACATTTACCAAACATTTATGCATTATATTAAAATAATACCAATAATATTTCTGCATTCTAGGGTTACAACTCAATAGTCTTAAATTAAGCAACAGAAAGAAGCAAAACCATCAAGTTTTTAAAAACAATTCAACAAGCATTTTAATTCCCTAGAATATAAACTGAACGTTTCAAAGGAACTTAGAGTATTGTGAATTAAATTACAAATAATTCTAAATGTTCTGTCACAAGTCCAGAAGTATTCCGAATGAATTAGTCTTGAATGTGCTGATGTATCAACATTCTTGATTATACAGATGTACCAAGTCTTGATGTATCACAGTAATATAATCCAGAATGTTTTGGATGCATTCACAATAATCCCAAAATAGTGTTAATCCAGTCAATGAACACTTTAGTAATTCCAGCGAATGATTTAAATAATTCCTCTAGAATTATCTGAACACAGCAGTAAATAGCTCCACAGACAAATCTTAAGATAGGAATGAAGACTTGGTTGACAAAACCTCTTTTGTTTACATCCCCACTTGATCTATGTCACAACAGCATTTTTAAAAACATTCAATCGACATAATGTAAAATTACATGAAACTGTAAACTAGTATGCTTCCAGAACTTTCAAGGTCAAAAACAATGCCATGTGAACATGTTCACAAATTACCATTACCTTAAAGTACAACCTTGAAGCATGGCCAAAAGTTAGCTATCTAAATATATTGTTTACAAATGATCATTTGTTTACTACAACCTACAATCATGGATAAAAGTTAAGCATGTAAAATAGACATACTTGAAAATATTAAAATGTTGTAACACACTACAGAACAAGCGTATGTATTTAAATACACTTGTTCTTTAAACATTCAGGAAATGGGGTCATGCAGTTTCAGTGACCTCTTGTGCGCATGTAAGAGAGAGAGAGTGCAAAATGCTGATTTCTACACTCTGATGCAGTGAAGCAAGTTCTAAGTCAACTGAGTGTTGTAAGATATCAAATAGTTGCCTGCAGATTTTAATGATATATTTTGTAATGGAGCAAAATGGAAACATTATGTACTGAAATAGGCTTAAATACAAGAGGCACTCTTTTGATTCTTTAAAGTCATGTAACCTTTAAGTGTCTTCCACTTCTAGCTTCATGAAAGATATCCCAAAATTAGTGATTGTTAAATTAAAGATCTAAACTTGGAAAAAATACATTATCCTTCACAATTTCCTGATCAGAAAATGATGCTTTAAGATTGTACATTTTCATATCCCCCTCCACCCCATCAAACATTGCCATATTTTTTTTCAAAAACTCCACTGAAAATGAAAATTATGAAGCTTGGTCCCATCCTATAAGATTGTACATTTTAAATCTTCTTGCCACATAACCATTTTGGTATATATCAAACTAAGAGAAAATGTTGTCTTTCCTTTTTGCTTCCATTGTATGGATGACATGCAAATGGGGTTTGGCAGAATCCAATTGATTTAGGGTCAAAAAGTGAATGATCAAGGTCACTTTGACTTAAAAAAATAAAAATGGTTTCTGCACAATAGAATTAGCCCAGTATCAGATACCTGGACCATACATTGTGGATAGCTTGTACATGGGGTAAGGAACATGCCTATTGATTTTGAGTTCAAAGGTCAAGGTTACTGTTACTCAAAATAAGAATTAATTTTGCACAGTAACATTATTTCACTATTATATAGCTGGGCTAAATTTGTGAATGGCTTGCATTTGAGGGAGGGAAGAAGCCTATTGCCTTTTAGGTCAAAAGGTCAATAACCAAGGTCATTGTGACTGAAAAAAGAAGAAAATATATTTAGCTCAGATTTAATACAACCTATGTACATACTGTTTTACCTGGAATCATAAAACATGGTGAGGGTATGCATCTTGATGAGTACTAAATCCACATCACAAGAAATAGGTCACTGTGACCCATGCTTCACTTACTTAAGTTAAATTTTGTGTTTTAATGTTATGTCTCAAGCTCTGCTTATGCTAGAATCATCAGACTTAATGACTCCATCACAGTTAGTACCACACCCTTACAACAAAAGAAGGTTAAGATTTTGCATTTATCTTATGACCAAATAAGTTTCTTTCACCGTGCATACATACTGTTATGCCTAGAATCCTGAAACTTGATGAATGGATGCCTCTTGAAGAGTACTACACCATCATCACAAAAATAGGTCACTGTGACCAATATTTCACATATTTAATTTTGTGTTTTGAGTTTATTTTTCAAGCATTGTTAATGATAGAATCAACAGTCGAAATGATTATATGCATATCTGTTAACTACACCATCATCTCAAAAGTAGGTCACTGGCCCATATTTCACCTTTCACTGACTTTAGTTACTTTTGTATTTTAACTTTTCATGCTAGATTCATTCAGCTAGATGATTGTGTACATCTCAGTTTGTGCCACACTTGTACAAGATAGGTCACTGTGACTTACATTTTACGTATTTTGTTCATGTTAATCTTTTGCATTTAGCTCATAACCACATAGGGTTTTGCATGCTCTATTAATACTATCCTCTCAAAAATTAAGATAATTGGTGAATGGATATACCTTGATGAGCACTACTTTTTATAGAAATAGGTCATTATGACCCATATTTTACATTTTGCTCACTTGGGTTAAATTTTGTGCTCCATGTTCATTTCTCAGACACTGTTTATGTTAATGATGTTTGCATGCCTTTTGTATCACACCATTACAAGCAAATGACGCTCATTGTAACCTACATTTCATCTGTTACTGGTTTTGGTAAAGTTTTTACAGCTCATGACCGCATTAACGAGTACATATTTTATATTATGACAGATTACTCACAACAGGTTAACTGTGTATTGTACATGTGAATGAGCACAGAAATTAAATGATTAGATTGCATGCATGTGAGTGATATCAGCCCAACTTGGGCCTCTTGTTTTAAATGACAGGATCGAGGTCTGGACCAGACAATATTCCAGAACCCTGACAAGCTTCATCTTACCCTGGCAACACTAGTGTTACTGAATGAGAAGGAAATCAACCAAGCTCTAGAGGTGCTCAGACGGTGCCAGCAGAATCTAGTCGAGTAATTTCCTTCCTTCATCTTCCTTTCTTAGGTTTAGTATTTCATCTATAAACATAGCATCAAATACAGGTAAAACCCCTTATAACGCAATGCTCTGGGTCCAAAGAATAACATCGATATATTAGCAGGATCACGTTAACAAATATTTCGAAAAACTTCCCCATAGAAAATGTGCATTGAAATTTCTCTGAACTTTATAGTTTTTGTTTATTTTTGGTAATAATTATGACCCAGCAGTATGTTTCAGAAACTTTTGGAAGGTAAGGCAACATTAAATGCAATGCAGGGATTAAAAATCTGCTAGGGATACAAATAATCAACTTTTCTGAGGGCATATATTTAGGATGTTAAAAAGAGAAGTCACCTTAAATTAAAAAATGGGAGCCATGCTGCCATTGCATTATAAGTGGAATCACGTTATAACGAATTGCATTATAACGGGATTTACTTGTATATTGTGATGTCCTCTGTCCATGCATCCATCCATCTGCAAATATGTGACAGAACAGAGAGGTCAGCTTAGAACCGATCAGGAGATTTACAAAAGTTGGTAAGGTGGTTTTACTTTAAATCAGGAGTATTATCATTGATGATAACACATGCTTAGATATCTTGACAAATTTTAAATACCAAAACCGAACCAACCTGTTCTATGCCACTTGAGATCTTTAGTAATGGCTAATCCAACCACAATCCAGCCCTTTCTGATTTATTTCTGATCACACACTGTACAATACATCATGAAAAAAATTTTAAACACTTAAGTGAAACCAGCTCTGCCAAAAAATTCCAAGTAACACTAGATGTTTTATGCAGCTTGAGCTCTTTAGTAATCCAGCCATAATATATTAATGTTTTAAATCCCTTCCAAATTACTACTAATCTCAGATAATATGAACCATTGATTACTTTTCGGTAATTGTCTGTAAAGTCAGCAATCAAAGTATCACTTCACAGTCACATGATCACAGGAAGTCTTTACCAGAAATATACTTTAATGGAAGCAACATGATAAGAAAAAAAAACCCAGAACACCTTCTGTTCTGGAAATTTTAAATAATAATTTGAGTATGTTGGAGATATCAGTGATGGTAGGGATGGGACACTCACCTTATCTTAGGAGGAAATGTCCTACCATTGCTGTAATTGACTAATGCTATGTACTATTAATTAACACCACCTGCCTATGAATACCTATTTATAAAATATTTGACCAAAGACAGAAAATAATTCTGGTTATATATTGCAACCCACTCTAATATGACCAGCTAAGTTATACTGTTGCAGTGTACTGTATATACTCACTTATAAGTAATGTCTAACTGGAGACAAGCTTGAACTTGATCAGTCATCACATAATGCACCACCAGATCAGGGTCTATGTAGTTTGATTAATGATTACTCCCAGCAAACTGCATGGACACATTACATATCGGCAGATCTGGGTCTGTATAGTTTTTCAGTTGGATTCAGCTTATAAACAAGTATATATTATAAGTGAAAACCAAGCAAGTAGGGGACTGTGAAAAACCTTCATAATAAAAGTTCTAGTTTTACTTGATTATTTTGGAATGAAATATATTTTAAAAACAAGAAATAAAAATCAAAGCACAGTTCATGAAATCCAGAGTTTCTGTTAAGAGTTACTTCCAGGTGGTATAGATGGCACCTGCAGCAGTCACATTGTAAGGTATTCGCTCTGATATGGAGATATTCACAAAAAAGCCTGTATGTGTCAAATAATAAAACAATTGAAAAATAAGGGTCTCTGTTTTTTAGTGATTTATTTTAGTTCTCATCATAAGGATATTTACTGGTTATTGGCGGTTGATAGGCATAGAATTCAAGGTGCACGAAGTGGGGTTTGTTCCAAGGCAAATATTCAGTTTTGTGTTAGGAGATTGACAAGTTTTGGCTTGCTGCTTAGTGGCACAGCAGCACAAATAGGTTATTTATTGCAGATGCAATTGGAGTAAAGTGTTTTGCACAAGGACATTCCATGGTAGCTAACCCAGGCTGGACCGATCATATTATTTGAACCCACACCCTTTCGGTTGTGAGTCTGAGATGTTGAGCTCAGATCCAGCATGGCTCATCCAGCAAACTTGGGTATCCTGATCTTATGCTGTATAACTATTTGTAAATGGGGTGTCAGAGGTCAAATACACAAAAATTGCAAATATTGAAATGACATAGCAACACAAGTTATTTAGAGATATGACCTGACATGACATGACATGACACTGAATGTTTTGAACATTTGACCAGACTATATTTGTAGTCATTGCGGGAGGAATTATAATATATGTGACAGATTTTGAGTTATGTCCCCTTGGTAACAGTCTTGAAGGAGTGGTGGTCAGGATCTGGGGTCTGGAATAAGTAATAACAAAGTATGGAATTTTTATGGTAAGCCAGGAATCAGCTGTGTGAATGTCTCGGATATAATTTATTTGATGACACACTAGGTCATCACTTTGATCTTGGGGTCAAGGTCACAAATATAGCTGAGAAACGTTCCAATAAAAGGTTTACAAATTGGGATCAAGATGCAGACCTGGACTTCATTATATGAACTTGTTTAAAAAATATACACCATCTCTACTTTTCAAGACATGGTTCTTTGTTGTTTCTGAACTTGAGGGTAGCTTCTTGTTTTGTTGTGAATTGTAACCTGTTGTGCTCATCTTTGGCTTCATCCTGCTACATGAGAAACATCTAATCATGTCAGAAATCTTGCAATGTGAATAAGAAGATGATTTGAAAATCATAACCTTAAAAGCAGTTTTTTTTAAAAAAAGTTTGGTTCATCTAATATTTTAATGTAAAGTCACCATGTACGTTTGATGGAATTCAAACTTATGTATCAGTTTTTATCTATGGACCCTTTTGGCCAAGTGGTCTAAGGCACTTGCCTTGACAGATCACTCACACATCTCACCTGTCTACGTGTGTTCAAGTCTCAGCTCAACCAACATGGGTATTTAATACAGCTTGCCAGTAGCTCCAGTGGGTCAATGGTTCTTCTTCCACCAAATAAACTGGTCATGTGCTGAAAAATGTCCTTAAACCCCACATTACTGACCCATTTTATCCAAAGCATGTAAATCAGATTGCAAAATTTTCCTTGAATATCAAGACTTATTAAATTCAAGACATGGAGTCACACTGTTTTACTGAAATAGGGGTTAAATGGGAGTTTGCTGTACATTTAGTCTTTTTGCAGACTTTTGTGTCTAGAAATGAATATACATCAAGGTGATTTCACACCTGACCTACTTTCCATTCACCAATGTTTATGTTATTGCATTTAGCTCAGTTCTCTGACAGTTTATGTACACCCATGAAACTTGATTGGTGTTTGCATTCTATGAGAGTGCTACTGACCAAGGGCAAAAGTAGGTCACAGGGATCTACTTTTCATTCTTCAGGAATTACATGAAGTTTTTTATTTGGCAAAGTTCCTTACACACTGTTGTGTGTACAGTGATGAAATTTGATTGGAATATTTTATTGGGAATATTAATCACCTTAACTCATTAACCGGGGGCCTCGAGTGGCCGAGTGGTCTAAAGCTCTCTCTGTTATGGATCACTGTGATCCACCTCTGTCTGCATGGGTTCGAGTCTAGGATTCGGCGAATGTGGATATGTGAGAAAGCTTGCCAGTAGCCTCTCTTGGGTTGGTGGTTCTTTCCGGGGATTTCCCGGTTTCTTCCTCCACCGTTAATACTGGCCGCCATGTATAGCCTATTGTGTGCTGAAAATGGCGTTAAGCCCCACAACAACAACAACAACAACTCATTAACCCCTGGAACCATGTTTATGCATCAGGAGGTAGTACCCTACTTCTGAGCTCTGTGGCATCAAGGTCATTTATGATACACCAAAGTGGGTGGTATTACAGAAAAGTAGACTGATGTAGCTCTACAATGATACCAAGAAATCTGGAATTTCTGCTCGCATTGCAAAATACGGGGGAAAAACATTTTTATTACCCTATTTTTTATATAAAAATTACCTGTTTTTGGAATTAGATTTTGTGTCTGGATTTTAGACTTTTTGGCCTGAGATCTAAGGCAGACTGGTCTGAACTGCACACAGACAGGTGAACCTTTGCAAAAAGTAGGATAAGTTGGGGATTTGGAGTAAAAAATGGCCAGGACAAGAAAATGATGGGTCCAATAAGCAAAAAAACAAAAGAACTCCAACTTTTACCCTTCTTCACATGCACAAGTGAAATAGCCAGTGAAAAGTGTTGGAAGCAGATGTATTTGGATGTATTCAGAAGTAGCCCCCCAAAATTCATTTCTCACTCCTATTTCATGCCAAAATGACAAAAATCTTCAGGAGTTAATGACCTACTATTACATTAATTGACCTATTTTTCATGTTCTAGTGAGTATGCATGGCTTTGGATTATGCAATGGCTGAAGGGGCAAAATATAGCATTATGCAGTAGTCTTGTTTTCTAAAGAGCCTCTCACTGCTAACCAAACAAGGAAAAGAGACATATAAAATTAAATGTATTAAATGTTTACAGAATAAATAAAAAAAACAATTATTCTGGTTAGGTAGACAAAGATCTTGAGTTTGGACAAGCTCACCTACAAAATACCATTTTACATAACCCATATTTACATATAATTAATAAAAAAAACTAACAATGCAAATTAAATATACATAATATATGAGAGAAAATTAAGCATTTTTTATTCCATTTGTGCTGAAACATGTAAGTATTGAGCATAATATAATAATATATAATATAAGCTAATATAATATAATATATAATGTAATATAATCTGATGTAATATAAAATATAATATACAGTGTAATATAATATCATATAATGTCATGTAATATAATATATAATGTAATATAATGTAATATATAATATATAATGTAATATGATATAGTATATAATGTAATATAATCTGGTGTAATATAACATATTGTAATATAATCTGATGTAATATAATATATAATGTAATATAATATAATATATAATGTAATATAATCTAATGTAATATAAAATATAATATTTATTGGTTACTGCATTTGTATGGGAAAATATGAACGAGTTTTTCGGATGGAGATACTGCACGACCTTGTGAGTGTAGTATATCCATCCAACAAAACGAGTTCATATTTTCCCATACAAATGCAGTAACCTTTATATTATATGCTCATTTTCTTATTCTACCTAAGGCTTAATTATATAAACAAACACACACTACAAGAAACAAAGAAACTGAATGTATGCAGTATTCCAAACTAAATACACAAGCGTAGATTCATCATTACACAACAACATTATTAATGCGCACGTAACTCCGCCAAGATATATTTGAACTTGGTCATGTGATAGACAAAAGTTTCGAAAGAAAATGGTGTTTTGGTCTACTTGAAATTTGGAGTCATATTGTGAATGAATGCGCATTACAACAACTTTTCCATTTGATCTGGAATGAATAGATTTTGGTATTTTTGTCAATTCTATGAAATTTCGTAATTATGGACTGGATTTATCTGTGACAATTCTGCATGAAGTACATCAGATAGCAGCAGCGAGGAGCAGCGTGTTGACATCTGCAAGTGTGTATCTGTTCTGTCATTGAATGTTTGAAATCATAATGTGGGAAAAATATGAAGTCTTTCAATTGCAGTTATCAAAAAGACACTTTGGAATGCAATGTTTATTTCATTTTGAGTGCAGTAAGGAGGATGTAAATGCACTTGGAATGTAGTCAAAATTACATTACAATTTCGAAATGTGTAATCAAGCTTGAGAACCCATGACATGGCTCAGTTAATTTGGATTTGCAGAACTAAGAAAGTACATTTTGAGGAAATTCAGGATTTAAAACTGTAAGTATATTTTTTGCCATTCTTATTACCAGCTAAAGAAGACAGTTTATGCCTTGTCACTTGCATGTTATTTGTAGGGACCCTGTCTGGCATCTATTGCTAGCCTAAATCCGAAACATTGTATCAAAAAAGTTGACACAGAATGTGGCAAAGCAGCTTGTATGTGGCAGTCCATGAAACATCTGCTTTAGTTCATTCAGAAACAAATTTAATCAACCAAAACATAAAGGGTCTACTACATGAGTGTGCATGATTTGTTTACAAAGTACCTAATACACTATTGGGCACATGTGTCGTGCACGTGAGTTCAGTATGAAGTGTGCTTGAGTGCAGTATCGTAAAATATTGCACGATTCTGACAATGTAAAGTTAATGGAGAAAAAATTGAGCATATAATAAAATATAATGTCATGTAATATAATATAATATGATATAATATAAAATATGATTGAACAATATATTTAATATTATCAAACATTATATTGCATTTATTTTAGTGTATGTTATAAACTTATTTATGGAGCAATGATTATCCTAAAGTCAAACAATATATGGGGGCCCTGAGTGGCCAAGTGGTCTAAAGCGCTCTTCGTTACGGATCACTGCCATCTCACCTCTGTCTGCATGGGTTCAAGTCTCTGATTCGGCCAATGTGGGTATGTGAGAAAGCTTGCTAGTAGCTTCTCGTGGGTCAGTGGTTCTTTCCGGGGTTTTGCCAGGTTCTTCCTCCACCATTAATACTGGCCGCCATGTATAGCCTATCATGTGCTGAAAAATGGCATTAAACCCTACAACAACAACAACAACAACAACAACAACAACAACAACAAACAATATATGTAAAAAAAACCTTTGGATTAAACAAAATATGTGATACATATTTCTCTCTCGAAGATAGATAGGTATGTTATTAGATAGATAGGTAGCTAAATAGATAATAGATACACATAATTAATTTTTTTTAAATCTATTCTGCAACACAATTTCATTTTTATATTTGTTGATACAGACTACATTATACTGCTTGTATATTGAACAAATAATATTTGTATTGAATCAACAAAGTTACAGTTATGTTTACACGAGGCATATTAAGGCTATGACCAGAAAAATTGGAAAAAAAAGATTTGATGTTTATGAGTGTAACTAACCTTGGTTATATTAAGAAGAAATGCCAGAATTCAGCTGAACCAAGATCACTAAACCATATGAATTATTTTGGTTGAACCAAACTTTTTGATCACAAGTGCCGAAATGGTTTGTGGCAAATGCCAAAACCCCATCCTGATCCATGTTTGTGTCACTTTATGTCAATGTGGTGTAAACCAATAAGTGTGAATATACAAAATTGACAGATACATCACTGCGGACAGGTAATCAAGAAAGATAACCATGTATGAGTTGTCCTTGGTCTTTGGAAATAATCACAAAAGACAATAACTTTGTAAGATTAATAATTAATGCGAACAATCACAAAAGGCAATAACTTTGTAAGATTAATAATTAAATAAGGTAGCATTTGTTTATTTACCCCAGTTGGAAACCATGTTTATGGTATGATTTTACTGTCTTTGCCTATAGCTAATTTTTATAAAAAAAAAACTTCATATACACATATGTGAAGACTGTAGAAAATATCAGAACTTTGACTTTACATATATATTCTCTCTCTCTCACACACATACATACATACACACACTTAAGTTTACAGGTTTATCATTTCTGATTTTGAACATCTTACATTCATTCAGAACATTGAATCATTATGAGCATTCCTTCCCACAGTATATTCATTTGTTTAAATTACACTCTTTTTAACATTATTTTCTTCAAACATCAGCTGGCAAAAAAAACAAACTTAAAGGGATAACCATTACACTGTCTTGTTAGGGGTTTAGAGTTCAGAAATGAATCCTGATGTTATTACAATAATTACCTGTATATTTGCAGTCCTATCTTAAAGGGATAACCATTACACTGTCTTGTTAGAGGCTTAGAGTTCAGAAATGAGTTCTGATGTTATTACAATAAAATTACCAGTATATTTGCAGTCCTATCTTAAAGGGAGAACCATTGCACTGTTTTGTTAGAGGCTTAGAATTCGTAAATGAATTCTGATGTTACAATAATTACCTTTATATTTGCAGTCCTATCTTAAAGGGATAACCATTACACTGTCTTGTTAGGGGCTTAGAGTTCATAAATGAATTCTGATGTTATTACAATAATTACCTGTATATTTGCGGTCCTATCTTAAAGGGAGAACCATTGCACTGTCTTGTTAGAGGCTTAGAGTTCATAAATGAATTCTGATGTTACAATAATTGCCTGTATATTTGCAGTCCTATCTTGAAGGGAAAACCATTACACTGCCATGTTAGAGGCTTAGAGTACATGAATGATGATCCAGCTGAAGTTGATGTCCTGTATGCCAAAGTTGATGATGATTCAGACAGGTAGGTTACAGATAAAGTGTCATAGTTCAAAGATCGTGATTGGGTGTATAAGTTCAGAGTTCAGGGGCCATGATTTGGTATTTAGGTTCAGAGTTCAGAGGTCATGATTGGATATGTTTTCTTTTTGAAATAATAAGTTTGATTATGACCCAGACATGCAGAGGTCAAAGTTCAGAAATTTAAGATCAAGATATGTGGTGAATGTCCAGCCTTTAGTCTATATAAAAAAAAATTTAGTTTAGAATGACTTGGATAGGCTAAGTTTGGGGATCAATGAATCAAAACAATGTTCAGTTCAGTTTTGATTTAGATAGTTCAGTTGTTTGGTGCTTGAGGTTGAAAACAATCATCCAGCCCAAGTCAGTTATCTGTATGAAAAAGTTCAACTTAATGGTGACTCATTCAGGAAGAGCAGAGGTCAGATATCAGAGGGCTGAGAATGTAAAACAACTCAGAAGGCTGCCTGTGTGCCAGCATTGATTTAGCTTGATGAGTTAAGTCAGATATCAGAGGGCTGAGAATGTAAAACAACTCAGAAGGCTGCCTGTGTGCCAGCATTGATTTAGCTTGATGAGTTAAGTCAGAGATCAGAGGGCTGAGAATGTCAAACAACTCAGAAGGCTGCCTGTATGCCAGCATTGATTTAGCTTGATGAGTTAAGTCAGAGATCAGAGGGCTGAGAATGTAAAACAACTCAGAAGGCTGCCTGTATGCCAGCATTGATTTAGCTTGATGAGTTAAGTCAGAGATCAGAGGGCTGAGAATGTAAAACAACTCAGAAGGCTGCCTGTATGCCAGCATTGATTTAGCTTGATGAGTTAAGTCAGACATCAGAGGGCTGAGAATGTAAAACAACTCAGAAGGCTGCCTGTATGCCAGCATTGATTTAGCTTGATGAGTTAAGTCAGAGATCAGAGGGCTGAGAATGTAAAACAACTCAGAAGGCTGCCTGTGTGCCAGCATTGATTTAGCTTGATGATTTAAGTCAGAGATCAGAGGGCTGAGAATGTAAAACAACTCAGAAGGCTGCCTGTATGCCAGCATTGATTTAGCTTGATGATTTAAGTCAGAGATCAGAGGGCTGAGAATGTAAAACAACTCAGAAGACTGCCTGTGTGCCAGCATTGATTTAGCTTGATGAGTTAAGTCAGAGATCAGAGGGCTGAGAATGTCAAACAACTCAGAAGGCTGCCTGTATGCCAGCATTGATTTAGCTTGATGAGTTAAGTCAGAGATCAGAGGGCTGAGAATGTCAAACAACTCAGAAGGCTGCCTGTGTGCCAGCATTGATTTAGCTTGATGAGTTAAGTCAGATATCAGAGGGCTGAGAATGTAAAACAACTCAGAAGGCTGCCTGTATGCCAGCATTGATTTAGCTTGATGAGTTAAGTCAGATATCAGAGGGCTGAGAATGTAAAACAACTCAGAAGGCTGCCTGTATGCCGGCATCGATTTAGCTTGATGAGTTAAGTCAGAGATCAGAGGGCTGAGAATGTAAAACAACTCAGAAGGCTGCCTGTATGCCAGCATTGATTTAGCTTGATGAGTTAAGTCAGAGATCAGAGGGCTGAGAATGTCAAACAACTCAGAAGGCTGCCTGTGTGCCAGCATTGATTTAGCTTGATGAGTTAAGTCAGATATCAGAGGGATGAGAATGTAAAACAACTCAGAAGGCTGCCTGTATGCCGGCCTTGATTTAGCTTGATGAGTTAAGTCAGATATCAGAGGGCTGAGAATGTAAAACAACTCAGAAGGCTGCCTGTGTGCCAGCATTGATTTAGCTTGATGAGTTAAGTCAGAGATCAGAGGGCTGAGAATGTCAAACAACTCAGAAGGCTGCCTGTATGCCAGCATTGATTTAGCTTGATGAGTTAAGTCAGAGATCAGAGGGCTGAGAATGTAAAACAACTCAGAAGGCTGCCTGTGTGCCAGCATTGATTTAGCTTGATGATTTAAGTCAGAGATCAGAGGGCTGAGAATGTAAAACAACTCAGAAGGCTGCCTGTATGCCAGCATTGATTTAGCTTGATGATTTAAGTCAGAGATCAGAGGGCTGAGAATGTAAAACAACTCAGAAGGCTGCCTGTGTGCCAGCATTGATTTAGCTTGATGAGTTAAGTCAGAGATCAGAGGGCTGAGAATGTAAAACAAATCAGAAGGTTGCCTGTATGCCAGCATTGATTTAGCTTGATGAGTTAAGTCAGATATCAGAGGGCTGAGAATGTAAAACAACTCAGAAGGCTGCCTGTATGCCAGCATTGATTTAGCTTGATGAGTTAAGTCAGAGATCAGAGGATGGATCTCAGAGGTCATGACTTTGTATTGATCCCACCATTGTGGACAATTGGCATTATAGTAATCTCTTTAGCATTTGTCTGCATGTCCTTCCATACAGCCCATAGATTCAAGTCAAATTAATAGTTATTTAGATTAAGCATAACATTTTTTTTTGGTTTCTGTCTAAAGTAAAGAGGGGCTTGACAGAAAGGTAGTCTCTTGTTATTAATCTTTTACAGTTCCAATTGTTATGACTTGACTGAGTTTTCTGCATTGTGATTGGATATATACAGTCATGTAATATATTTCTTTAGTCTGATTGGATATAAACAGTCATGTGATATATTTCTTTAGTCTGATTGGATATAAACGGTTGTGTGATACTGATCTGGAAATTTTCACACATTGGTAAATTCTGGGAGTATTTTCAGTTCCCAGTCGGTTTCCAGTGGAGATTTGTCTATACCAGCACATTACACCGTAATAATAACAACAACAACATCACCCATGCTAAATATGCAACCCAAAATAAAATTACCAATTAGAAGTTAAAACAATGTAATCGAATGGGGTTTATGATCCACTCAACATTCATAAATTACTACTCGACAAGATGTTTCACCAGCAGTTATTGATGATCAAGGTCATATTATGTGAGAGCAGTGGATATCGCTAAAAGTGGACATGATATGGTTTTGAAAGATTGAAATACATTGAAAGCAAAACAATGAATGCTAAACTAACATATACCATATGCACAACTAATCTTGAATAAATGCAAATAACTTGGTAAAAAATATAAATCATACAGAGTGATAAAAGTTTCTCAGATCACTGCTATGACCTGCTAAGACTCTCTGCCCCATCTCTAATACTATGAAAGAGTCAATGACCCATGGCCAGGCAAGATGGGTCTTGGTATTCCTACACAATATGAAGAGTCAAAGGAAAGAAAACTGTGAGCTTCCTAAAATCAGACTTTATTTATTTTGTGAGTGATTAGGTTTTTGTTTGGTGTTTAATGCCATTTTTCAGCACATGATAAGCCATACATGGCTGCCAATATAACTGGTGGAGGAAGAACCTGGGAAAATTCCAATTAGAACCACTGACCCATGGGATGCTGCTGGCAAGCTTTCTCACATACCCATGTTGGCCAAGCATGAGACTCAAACCCACATGGACAGAGATGAGATTGTAGTGATCGGTAAAGGCAAGTACTTTAGACCACTCTCACACCTGGGGCGCCTGAGTAATTGGGTTAAAGTTTCTTTAGACTTGTTTGCTTTCTGAGTAATTAATTAAAAATTCCTTTGAACTTTATTTATTTTGTGAGTGATTAGCTAAAAATTTGATAAATACCCAATAATGATCATTTAATCCTCTAACGACCACTCTGGTGGCCTAGTGGTTAAAGTGACTGCCTCACATGTGGGATGTCACGGGTTCGAACCCTGGCCGAGCTGTACCAAAGACTTATAACAATGGTACTGACAGCTGCCTCACTAGGTGCTTAGCATTAAGAGGTTAGTGTTAGGACTGGTTGGCCTGGTGTCAGGATAATGTGACTGTGTGGAACATAATGCTACATGTCTGCAGCATGATGTCCCAGTGCTAGACATCACTCTAAACTGCCACACTGCAGACATCATAGCAATATGACTGAAAAAGTGTTAAAGCTACGTTAAAAATCCAAATCACATGCACACACACATAATCCTGTAGTAAATGAAATGCAATAAGAAATTATATTAGAAGGTCAAAAGCAATTGTTTTTAAGGTCATGAATGATGGTCCAGCTTGGGTTTATCTCCTTCATTCCACTGATCAGCCTGATGTTTTATGGACATAAGACAGATATTTTTTTAAATACTTTTTAAAAATTTTATATACATGCATATCATTTTTTAGTTGTGCATTTGTTGTGGTTTTATAATGGCAATACAGGATTTATTCCTTTGGATCTTTGCTATCAGATGATGTTTTTTCTCATATATGATAGCTATTTTGATCGTTCATGAGTTAATGCAGCTGTGAATGGTATGGTATCCAAGCAGTTTGCAATTTAGAATGTCACGTTGATAGCCTGATGCATTTTGGAATTGCAGTGCATGGTGATAAACATACAAGACTCCCTCACTAAAGCACCCTTTATTATAACACAAAGGCAGACTTGATCATGGATCCCATTTCATTAATTTAGTAGTGAAATTATATATTTCATTAAAAGGTGATCTCACTGTAAGTTTCTATCCTTTATGACTCCTATGGACAGTGTTATAATGAGGGAATTACATATTTTTGTGTTGGGAATGAAAATAAAATTTAATGATCAATCATCAACTTCAGCAAACCAATCAAAGACTGATTAATAAATCATCAACTTAAGCTAACCAATCAGAGGTTGATTAATGAATCATCAAATTCAGCTAACCAATCAAAGAATGATTAATGAATCATCAGCTTCAGATAACCAAATCAAAGATTGATTAATGAATCAACTTCAGTTAACCAATCAAAGATTGATTAATGAATCATCAGCTTCAGTTAACCAATCCAAGATTGATTAATGAATCATCAACTTCATCTAACTAATTAGAGTTCGATTAATAATCAGTTTTTGTACATTTTCATTTGGCAGAATTGGGCCATTTTTCAAACAGCCTAAAGTCTAAACACAGTTGATGCAGAAATGAATTTAAATAAAAAGTGAAAGATTGATTGATTGTGGTTTTATGGGACACAAGCACTGTAAGGCTATTTAGCACCACAGAAAAGGTAATATGCTAGATTTTAAAAAAAAGTGAAAACAGAAAATTGTAATAGATTAATTGATCATTTCAATGAAAGTGACTAATGTCTAACTGAACTCATTTATTAGAACAAGAATATTTGTATCATTTTATTGACATATTGTGTTAAGATTTAAAGCAGTTTAGATTATTTAGTAATATTTAAATTTTTTTAGCAGACAATGAAGCAAGTCTGTAAAAAGGCCTCATGTACATATTTTCTATCTTTTAGATTCCAGATGCTAGTGGACCGCATAGTTGATTCGTTCACTGGCATTAATCTGATGCAGCATCAGTATGATCATGTCAAACTTCACATCACTGTTATGAACACACTATTCCGTAAAGATCCATCAGGAGCCACCCAGGCTCCCCAGAGGCAGAAAAACCGTGCAACAAGAGAAAGGGAGTCATTCTTTGCTACAAATATTTTGAAGGTATCTTGAGGTGTTGAATACATTCTTACACCAACATCGAAATTCTTATACCCTTGCCATATCTTTGTGGGAGCATGTGGTGTTGTCTGTGTCCAGTCATTTCCTCACATTCTGTCCTATTGCATTGCATTCATCACATTTTGAATTCCCCCTCAATAACTTTTGAAGGATTTAATGGATGAAACTTGGTATGAGGTTTACATTAAGAACACTAAAGTCTTGTTCAGTTGTCCTAATTTTCAGCAAGAATTTAACAGTTATGGCCCCTGATTGACTTAGAACTTAAACTTAGCCTTTCAGTAATGTTTGAATGGTTTGATAGATATAAACCAAAAATTTTATATAAAGCTTTTATTTCGAGCATTTAGGTCAAGTAGTTATTTGATTGTTAATTTTTATCTGGTAAATTATTATGGAGTTATGGAACCTGTTTGACTTGGACCTTTACCCATTATTTACATCATGTTGGTGGGGACATCTGTGGGATATGGACACATTTCTTGTTCAGTTCTAAATAAATCAGAAGATAAGTTTTTGTTCCAACTTTACACATTTATATGAGAAAAATCACTTATTTTGATGTGACAGCTAATCCATCTATGTTATCATAACAATTTAATCTTGATTACTAGACTCTATGAGTTTTCAGCAGGAGAAAATATAGATCATGACAAGACATGAAATTGTAATAACCCATATTTCCTGATGCTGACAATAAGAAGGGATCTATCTGTGAAGATCGAATTACTGTCATAAGGGATATTCCAGTAAAACATACATGGGACCCTGGGAAGTCTTTTTTAATGTGGAGCAGTCACCCATTGATGCAATTTAGAATTTTGTTCAGTTTTAATATGAACTTTGTGAATAATCAGAGTACCCTGGCACGTATTTATAACAAAAAATGCTTTACCTGAGTACCATGTATGTTTAAATGGAACGATATTTTTGTTATATACATTTCAATTTTCAGATAATTTAATAAAATTCCGATAAATAACTGATGAACAAAAGAAATTGCTTAACATTTCGGCATTTTTAATATGAACTTCATCCTAAATTATAAACTGAATTACATTTTGATCAGCTGAATTACATTTTGGGTCAAAGTCACAGGCAAAGAAAATTTCCACTTAGGCTTTGATTAACAAATTTCATATGGCATTGCTTATATTTTCTAAACCCGATGATCAGTTTTGTTCATACTTGGAATGAATCATTCTGATATTAGGTCAGTGCATTTGGTAGCATTCTCACTGGCTTCTTTGACCTTGGGTCAAAATCACATTCATAGAAAATGTGCATTAACATTTTGGTTAAAGTTTTTAATGCACTTATATTTCTTAAATGGCTTGATGTGTCCTCAGACTTTGTTATTTTCTTTCTATTTTATATATATATATATATATATATATATATATATATATATATATATATATATATATATCCATTAATTA
>JAECUM010015457.1:0-56270 GCA_016617855.1 Megalonaias nervosa
TACCTCATAAAATTATTACTTTAATCATTCAGACACGATTTTAGTTGAAACAAATATGAAAGTCTTATTAGGCCATCAACAGATACATTCAAATATACCATCAAATTTTATCTGTATACTTTGAGGGCTTTGCAGACATATGGACAGGATCACATCAAGACACCCCCCACAATTTCCCTGCTGCAATTAGCAAGGATATAAAGTCTATCTTCCTAAGCTAATAAATTAATAAATGCAAGTCCAAATATTGATTGATTTCTAGCTTCCTTTAAAGGAAATACAGCTCAAATGCATGTTACTCCTGCTACACCAGGGCCTATATTTACACAATCAACTTGACCAGAGCAAGTTGAATTGAATGAGCCATTTTGTTACTGGCAACACATGAGTAATATTATGATAACAGTTTTAGAAGAAAAAGTAATGTTTAGCAACAACATGGCAACAGTATTACAAGTCACTTGTAAATAAAAAAACAACATTCCTGACAATAACCAGGCAATATTTACATTATTTAGATTCTGGTAACATGCTGGCAAAAATCATGCAGGAATCTGTTAGAACCTAATCAATCTGGCAGTTACCTGCAGGGGAAAATATGGAAACTTTTCATCATCAAAAAATACTTAAAATATACAATCAGATAATCAATAAAGGCACCTGACAAAACAATGGCACTCAATACTTTGAACACTGATATTATAAGATCAGTTGACAAAACATTGGCAACAATAAAGCTCAGCAATCTGAAACACTTGTTTTATTAAATATGTAATCTGAAGTCTGGTGCATCAACAGTTTAATAAGTGTGTTGCACGTTTCCCCCAGTGAGTTTCCATGATATTTACAATGAGTTATCCTTTTCTTCAGAGTGATTTCTTTCCCAATAATATCTGATTGGCTGATTTTAGTCAGTCCACAAATTCAAAATGTGTACCATCATCTGCACATTGTAAGGAACTTCAATCACGACTAGCTTGTCCTCTGCAAGCTGTGTGAAGCTATAAAGCCTCATACCTAGAACAAAACATTTGACTCCAATAAAAAAGGTATACAGTTGCATCAGCTGCATGAATAAAACAGTCATATAATTTAAGATTATTTGAAAAAGAGGACGAGACAATTGTTATAAAAAAGTATAAAAAATATCCCCTATCCTTTTTGTTTGGGAATAGGTTGATCTTATTATAACTTAATCTGAAATTATTCAGTAAGAACATTTAAGTCTTTTCTTCTTATCATGTCAAAGAAATAATGAAATCTATACTTGTTTGTGAAAAGAACAGAGATCAAAGTTTTTCACAAGTTGCTCCAGATAGTTTGAAAAATCTCCATAAGAATATAAACCCACATAAGACAATAGGATCTGACCAAATGCAAGGAGTAAAAGAGCATTAAAGTTCCATTCTGACTATCACATTCTGAATAGAAATGAATGTTGGCAAAGTAACTACGGACTGGAAACATGCCAGTCCTGTATTAAATAAAGGTGAAAAATATAAATATAATCCCTTAATTTGCAGATACATCTTCCTCATATGAAACAAAAGCAGACATTTTTGAACACATTAACACTAGTAACCTTACGCATCATCTAGAAATTCACCAACATTCTGAACATAAATAATATGGTTTTATGTGTGTATGATTAGCTTTAACAATTTTTCAGTCATAATGCTATGATGTCTGCAGTGTGACAGTTTACCGTGATGTCTAGCACTGGGGCATCATGCCACAGACATGCAGCATTATGTCCTACCCAGTCACATTATCCTGACACCAGGCCGACCAGTCCTAACACTAACCTCTTAATGCTGAGTGCCAAGCGAGGCAGCTGCAAGTTCCATTTTTAGCAGTCTTTGGTATGACTTGGACACGGTTTGAACCAACATGGCTTTATATCAGCTGGATCATTTGAGACACGATTAGTGGCTTTTGTTCATGAACCAGTTAAAAATTACTATTTCATCATCAAGACTGACATTACAATCATAGACTTTGACAAGGTGCCTCAAAAAAGACTTCTTTATAAAATCTAACTATGCTGTTCAGTATATTTAAAGTGTATTTTTTTTATTTTGCACCTAAAATAACATGGTGGGTAGTATTGGAATGTCACAAGTCAGAAATTATATAGAGTCTCTTCAGGTGTACTGCAAGTTAGAGTTCTGGGCCCAATTCTGTTCCTTGTGTACAATTATTATCATGAGTACCTAAAACACAGTAAACTCAAACTCTTTCCAGATGATTGCAGAATTTAGTATACAATTAAACAACCTTGATGGCTCCCTCAAATTACAACTGGACCTAAAATAAAACTTTAAGATGGGAAAGTTCTCAGGTTCTCTTACCAAGATAAACGTTATGTACTCTGCATTAAAGACAAATCCAATAACACCCACATATGACCATCAGAATTAACACCTGCAACGAGTTCCTTTAACAAAATAAAAATCAGTTTTGACAATTTGCTGAAAAAGAAAAGACAAGAAGTGACAGGACAAAATATTACCAGGCTCCCAGTACAAAAGGGTGCTTGGATGTCAGGATATCAATGACTTTTTCAACATCTCTTATGAACAACTCTGCAACGGCTGTGGTAGTGGATGATTGATTTCCTCCAAAGGAAGACTGATGCAAGCGCTTAACATTGTTCCCTGCTACTAACACACCATAAACATGGTCACCTGTCCAAAAAAGTGAATATTTTTGTTATCCTTGATTGATACAATATTGTGGGTACTTTGGTAACATAGTATTCCGATTTTTTTCAGTATTTTCCAGCATAGCACCACATATCATATGCTGGATGACCATAATTACTAGTTCAGTGTTAGCATTTGATTTTGGGAAAATGTCTAGACTTTAGGTGAATATGAAATGTTTTAAAAATGCATCCATAAATATCATTACTTTTAAACATGTCTATACCCTATATATTCAAAATGTTTCTATATCTTCTTCAAATCAGTAACTGTAAAAAATCTCATAATCAATTTATCATCTGATAATGTCCAATTATGTCACACATGAATCAGATCACATGACTAACACAGCTGTCATGAAGTGAGAGATAGAATCTACAATAACATACAAGAGTCACAATGTGAAGTATGGTAATGTTGTTTGCCATAAGTTCTGATGGCTTTTGCAATCAAGAGGTGTTAACCATAAGTAATTTTCACTTGATCTGTTAGGCATTAGATGTGCATTTTAAACATATTTATCAATTTCATAGTTTTATTTCAAAACAAAACTATTTCATATGCATTATCAATTCATTTTTTAAAGACAGAATTATTACAAATGCTATTGTTATGAACAACCCTCACAAAAATTGTTCCACACTTCAAATCTACTGAATTAGTCATATATTGATTTTCTCAAATATGTAGCAAGAAAGATAAAACTTTTGCACAAAAAAGTGGGGCTGTAAATGTGAAACTACAGACCAAACAAATGGAAAGGTAAGATGTTAAAAAATTCCTAATGAAACAAAGAACATAGTCCTAGTACACCTCTCCCTCGATAACTCGCGCACAACGGGGTCCACAAACATAGACCGCAGTATAAGCGAGGGCGCGAGTTATCGAGGGACCTCCAAAAGTTGGAAAAATTCGCTTAGACATGGAGAAAACAGCGGAGGGGGGTTGGGGTTAGGGAACTGGGTTGTTTAATGACTGAATGCTCATTTTACAATCATGTCGATAATAATTTTTAATAACGCGCTTTTTCTAATGAAGTTGTTCGTTATTCTGTTTAAATAACATTTATTTTCAAAATGTCCAACATGTGAAAGACCATCCCAATCACGTGCCGGCGAAAACATCTGTGTATTACGTCACTGCTTTTTGTTTTCTTGATGAGTCTGGTTCCCGGAGTGGTATTTAATAGTATCCTGCCAAATCGGGAGTCAAAAGAGTGGGAAACTAGACTAACTGTTGATATACCACCAAACAAGATTCCTTTTTTTTTAAAAACAAGCGAAATTTATTTTGTGAGACAATCATCTACGAATCTCAATGTTTGTATTGTTCAATTAGTACAGTATTAATGTCATGATTTCATTGGAAGCAATAATGAAACTTCTTATCATCATTGAGGATATCTGTAAGAGCCAGTTCAAGAATTCTCTGAAACTCGCTTGCCCACAATGGTCCGTATCTGTGAAACCAAGCTCTTTATTTTATGAAGTATTCATTTCGCTTGCTTGCCTTGCTATCTTTGATCACAGTTACCAATGAGTCAGTTAATTTCAGGTAGTTTATGTTACATACACAATAACATTTATAACAGTGATTGATCAAATGAAGTGACTTCACCTGACATACGACCAGGGCCACTAGATTTTGAGTTTGTAGGATTTTCATGCCTTTTAACTTTTCTTTTATTCCAGCTCCTTTATTTGATTCAAAAGGCATAATTAACATGATAATACAAAGGAGGCCAGCTTTTAATTCAGTGCAACAATACAATAAATACTTCTGTAAGTCAGTTATTAAAACATGGTCTGCACCTAATTAGGTTCTCAAGAGAAATGCTCGAGGACATAGCTGTTACAGTAAATTGACACATTTTACGTTTAATTACAAAAGGACACATTGCATTTATGATGATTACACTGAAAAGGAACTAAAATATAGAACTAGAACACAAATTTCAATTGATAAAAAAATTATTTAGTTGGTATTTTTTTATTAAAGTACTGCCTCTACTAGGCATAAGTGACATTTTCATTGATCAAAATTTCTTTACATACCGTTAATTGTGGTGTACAACCATTTGGAAAGAAAATGTAAAAAATTGTATGACTTATTTTTAAATTTGATATTTCATAATGGTGATTAAAATTTCAGGTCCTATCTACCGTTTTCGACAATAAAACGAGCGATATATCAAAGTTTCCATTACTAATTTTGATCGCAATTTTCTTCAAGTTTAATAAATAGGGATCAATTTTTGGGGTATTTTCTGGTTTAAAAAATGGGATCCTCGCCTGACCCCGCGTTATAAGCGGGTTCATGAATTATCAGGGCGTGAGTTATCAAGGGAGTGGTGTACATCAGGAACCAACACAAAGGGTTACACCTTGATGAAGAATTAGAAGAAATTAGTTTTCTGATAATGTTAAAAATGATGACTGGCAGCCAGAGGAAAGGGATACAAGTCGATATTTTGTAATAGTGGGAAAATGTGACTTCTGCCCACATTGGACTCATTTTAAATATTGTTCCAATGATGCAGCTGTGGGGAGAGACAGTGTTTACAGATATTCTCACTGTTTAATGGTTGGCTTTAAATTTGTGTAACACCAACAGACTTTTTATATGTCCTCACTGTTTAATGGTTTGGTTTTTGTGGGGTTTAACACCAGCCAGTGTATTTAGACAAAATCTAACCTAATCTTTGCTCAGTAAGCCTCCTTGGCTTGTAGGGCAGCAATGAAGCTCTTCCACTTCTGTCTGTCTTTGGCCATTTTCTCTAGTGTGCCCCAGCTCTGGTGAAGGGGCTTCATCTCAGTGTCAACAGTACGATGCCATATTGTCTTAGGCTTCCCATACTTCCATCATCCCTCAGTTGTCCAGTGCAGTGCTGTCCTTAAAACTACTTGATGATAGTGGCCATGTTTTCTTGGTGGCATCACACAAGCAGGTCACAGTTTGAAATTGTCCTCAGCCAAAAGATATAAAGTCTCCTATGAAGGCTAGTGGTGTGGAAGGACAAGAGCTTGGCAAAGTCACACACTGTCATATGCCAGCACTCCGCGCTGTACAGTAGCACTGATAAGACACAGCTTTGATACAGCTAAGTTTGGTGTGGGTACCATTCTGTGTTGATCTCCATACATAGTTCATTCTTCGGAATACCAGACCTGCCAACCCTGACAAGTCCGTCTCAGTAAGGCAGTTGAATTTTTTCCATAAGATTGACCAGTTTTCAGTAAGGTGTAACTAAATATCATAACTGCTGTTGTAAAGCTGGAAAACGTAATTAAAAGTTCGACGCTGCGACGATAAACATTATGTTCAACTTTATTTACCACTAGTACAGTTGCACAAACTTTAGTTCCAAACCCTAAGCAACTCAATGGCTTGTTGACATCTCTCAACTTGATGTAATTCATGGAAATTCTGTTTTCATTTCACATGATTACAGCAATCATATCTCCCACCACGAGACACTCAAATTGGCATGTGATGTCCAATAAATGTAATTGTGTCCTTTCCAGCTTTTATTCACAAGAATTTTAATATTCCACTTTATTCTTCTGTGTTGATTATTAACACTTTTCAAGAGGCTTATTTTCCCCGTCATCTTAAACATGCATCACTTTCCGGACACCATTTTAAAAAAATTCTATAATCAACAGTTTGATCATGCAGATGCTTGGCATGAACAAATAGGTGCAGTTTAAAGCATCAGGGGTGGTGCTGTAAAGTTAGCTGGGTTCCCTAATTTCATTAATTCTAATATGAAACCCAGATCCAAATCAAACATGGATGAAACTATTATCCAGATTTTTCAGCAACAAATTTTTCCATAGTTTCTGCTTGCATGTCGTGAGTCCGTATTTTAAGGGTAAATTTCGAAAGACTTACAGCAAAATCATAAGGGTTGGCAGGTCTGGAATACATTTCTGGCCTTGCTTAGTCTGGATGTCATTCTTGCAGCCTCCATCCTGTCGGATGCTGCTGCCCAGGTATGTAAAGCCGTAAGTGCTGGGTAAGTCTACATCATTTATCCTAATTGGTGTTGGTGAGTCTGTGTTGAGATACATAACCTCTGTCTTCTTCTGGCTTACTCTCAGTCATACCTGGTGTGCAAAGGTGCAGAGGCATTGTGTCTTATCTTGCATTTGCTGGTGGGTGTGGGAAAGCAATGCAAGATCATCTGCAAAGTCCAGGTCTTCAAATGTGGAAAACAGTTTCCATCTGATGCCCCTTGATGCATCTTCAGTTGTTCTTCCCATGGTCCAGTCAATTACTAGGCTGAAGAGCAGTGCAGACATTACGCATCCCTGTCTAACCTCAGTCTTGACTTCAAAAAACACAAGTTGCAGAGTCCCACGCTGCATGTGAAGTTGGTGTAAAAACTCTTGATGAGCTGGACCATTTGTAGGGGAATTCCATAAACTCACAGAATATGCCAAAGGCTTTCTCTGTGGATGCTGTCAAACTTTTCATAATCAACCAAGTTAATGTATAGCTGTATCTGCCACTCTGTGCTGTGTGATGTTTTTCAGAGGCCTGTTCATTCCTCAGCAATTTGTTGACAGCTTCTGTGACTTGCTTGATGATTACCTTGAAAAAGATCTTACTGGGCATAGATTGTAGGATGATGCCACACCAATTGTTACAGTTGCTGAGTACTCCTTTCTTGGGAATCTTGATGACATCTGCTTTGGTCTTGTCCTTGGGTACTTGTTCTACCCAAATTTCTGTAAACAATGGCTGGATAATGGAGGCTGCAAGTTCTGAATCTGTTTTGAATATTTCAGCATTCATGTTAACATGTCCTGGAGCTTTGCAATTTCTGAGAGATCTAGTAGCTGCCAAGATTTCTTCTTTTTCTGGTGGAGCAATGTTAATATCAAGGTCTTCCTCAGCTTCCAGGATGTCTGTTCCTTCTTCAGGTGGTGGTCTGTTCAGAACTTCAATGAAATGCTCTATCCAGTGTGCTTCTTGCTCTTTCTCTGTTGTCAGTAATTGTCCTTGTTTATCCTTGACTGGGGCATTTGTCCTGCCACTGTACTTGCCACAAACAAGCTTGGTGTATTTCCTTATTCTCCATGCCATGCTGCATTTTCAGTTTGTGTTGCAAGGTCTTCCATGAACGTTCATTTGTATGCTCTTACTAGCTTCTTCTCTTTCCAGTCTGCCTCTCTGTATTATTGTTTGAATTTTTCTTGAAGTCTGGTTGTTTTGGTATCTGCCAGTCTCTTCCTTAGGTAACATCTCTTGTCATTGACTTTCCATGTATCAAGCTTGATCCACTCCTTGCTCTTCTTATCTTTGAAGCCCAGACAAGCTTCACTGCTTTCTGTAAACTGATGCAATATGTTCCCATGTTGAGTTGATTTTATCTTTGTTACTTGAAGATGCATCTTCACCTAATTCTTGTAGAGCTTGGAATCTATTTCTCACTTCAATGGTGAAGGCAGTCTTCATGGTGACATCTTGTAGCTCACAACCTTGAAACATCTTTGTATGGGTGTCTTGATGTCTGTCCTTCTCAACTTGAGCTCCACATATGCTGTCATGAGGTGATGATCACTACTAATGTTTGCCTCTCTCCTCGCCTTTACGCCTTGCAGGCAGCGTTTCCATGCACCATTTACGATCAGATGGTCAATCTGATTCTTGTTACTGCCACTTGGTGAACACCAAGTCAGCTTGTGTATCTCATGGTATGGAAGGAGAGTCCCTCCTATGACCTGACCTGACTGTTCATGGAGCAAAACTCTGCAAGTCTCTCACTGTTGTCATTTATATTACCACACCCATGTCTCCCCATGACCCTGTCATAATGTGTCATCATTTCTGACTTTGGCATTCAGATCTCCCATGATGACGATTAGATTGTGATGTGGTGTAGTTTCTACTTCTGCCTGAAGTTGCTTGTAGAAGGTGTCTTTAACTTCTTCATCGCTGTCATTTGTTGCAGCATAACACTGGATCAGAGCGATGTTCACTTGTCTTCCATTCAGTCTGATTCTCATCAGTCTGCTGTTGACTGGTTTCCACTCTAGCAAGCATTTCTTGATTCCACTCTTCAGGATGATGGACACTCCCTCACAATGCTGGTCATCATCTCTTCTGGAGTAAAGCACTGTTTCTCCTGTAGAAGCCTTCCGTCTCCCTGATCCTGTCCATCTACTCTCACTAACACCCAGGATATGTAATTTGTATTGTCTCATTTCTGCTGTTAGACATCCTTACTATTTAACGGTTTAGTTCTTATGGGGTTTAACAATGAACAGTGTTTTATGACATCCGCACTGTACAAAGGTTTGGTTTTGTGGGGTTTAACACCATTTTTCAGCACATGATAGCTATTCATGGTGGCCACTGTATGTGTGTTGGAGAAAGATTCTGTAAAGAATCACTAAACCACAGAAAGCTACTGGCAAACTTTCTCACATACCCACAAGCTGAGACTCAAACTTACATAGTGGTGAGATGTGTTAAATGATCTCTAAATGCAAGCACCTTTGGCCACTTGGCGACCATATGGTCCCACCTCACTGTTTAAACAAAGACTTCTAGATTTGGTAATTTAAACACTGTTCTGTAAATATTTCAGTTTTTCTATTAGTTTAATTTAACTCATTTTTAACATATTTCCTCAACTTCCAGATGCATTTCAGTTGATGCACACTTTGTGCAACTATGATACCTTATAGATTTTTTTATTATTTTTTTTTATTGCCATGATATTGAGTATCTACTTTTGGATAATGTATATCATACATGGAGTGTGTCTATCAACTACTTCACACAATCATCTGATGTAAACTAGAAATGAAATGCAGTTCAATAAAGAGCAAAGAACAACCAAGGAGAAGTAAATAATAACTTAAGTTTTTTAATTAACTTATTTGCTGATCACTTATTTAAAGACCTATGATACCATAACACCCTGGGGTAGACATAATAACAGCACATTTACATATCAAATGGGCATATACATTTCTTTCATGGTTTTACAAAAGTGCCAGTTGCATGACTGGAGAGAAAAAAAGAGGAAGCAAATTTTTTGTTTTGTTTCCACCTGCTCATACTGTACTTTTGGTTGCAGCAAACAATGGTACAACATTATATATATATATATATATATATATATATATATATATATATATATATATATATATATATATATATATAGTATGTACATTGTATCATTGATATACCATGAAGCTTGCAAAGTTTCCTTTTAATTAAACATTTATACAATGAGTGGTATATCAAAGACACAGCATACATACTCTACATATATTTATATACAGCACATACAAATCCACATACCTGCATTTGAACAGAGTTAAGACTGACTACAGACAACTGTGTATTGACCAAGTGAATGAACTCTTCTTATGCCTGCCCAGTGTGTCTGCTACAAAAAGTAGTTCTGTGCCTTTTGTGGCTATTCAATCTTCTTTTGCAAATTGATAAGTTGATTGTTTTCTTTCTTGAGGTTCTATTTTCATTTATATTGATTAAATCAATATAAGACTCACTTATGATATAAACACTTAAGATGGTTTTAATGAAGAAAGTAGAAAACTACAAACACATGGTTAGCTTTTTGAACAATGAACGCTCAACCATTCATGTACTGGCAAATGTATGCAAATGAGTGTGGAATATAAACTAAGTGAAATGAAGAACCAAAAAGAGGTAATTCAATTATTTCAATGAATTTAAAGTTAACATAAGTCATTATTCTGCTTCAGTTAATGTTACTACCAACCATAAAGTTGTTTTGATCCTGTATCTTTATCTCTGTGCCCTTTCCATTGCTCAGTTTAACTGTAACTTTCACCATTATTCATAGGTCCGGCCATCGCATGACACAGGGGAAAAGGTATTCTGCTACAATGGTTCAGAGAGAGAGAGAGAGAGAGAGAGAGATTTTGGGGGTTTTAAGGAAGAATTACCATAAGGCATTTTTGTTTTATCAATCCTATGTTTCTCTGCTAGTTGATTAGTTTGCTGCCTGACCAACCAATACTGCTAGAGAGAGAATGGGGAATTTTGGACCTTTTCATATTAAACATTAATCATTTTTTTTAGAACCTTATTCTAGGTTTAAAAAACAAAAACAAAAACAAGCATTTAACAAATTACAGTATGCGTGTCTCATAACCAATAAATTTACCTTATAGTGTTGATGGTCAGTTGCAACTTTGTATAACTGATATCATGAACACTCTAGATAAATCCCAAGAAATATGTACACATACTGTTACGACAAACCAGGTTCCCCTATGTTACTTGGTGTAGGTTCAGTTTCTCCAGATTTATACATACTATGTCCCTTACGCAGATTATTAATATTTTTATAATTCTTTTCTTATGTTGCTTATTATTACTCAGTGGAAATTGATCATACAGCTGAAACTATGTTTATATATGCTTATTAATATGCCATGGGCGAATCACAATTTGATGTATCAATACTGTTGCTATATCAAATTGCTTTACATCAACACTATAAAAGCCATGTTACTTTTAATCTGTGTGGCATATATATATATATATATATATATATATATATGATCACTTTCTTGGCTTAAAAAGGATAAGACATTTGTACAACCAGCATTGTTCCCTGGATCTCTCTCTCTCTCTCCCCCTCTTTGCTCTGGAGACTAAACTCTGATTTACAACTTAGTTTTGTAACTCTTAAAGTATATACATTTAGTCTGCATTAGAAGAAGATTTAATCTGTGATCAGCATTGGTTCATGGCCTGTCCATACCAATGCAGCCCTTCCACAGCTATGGAGTCATAACTTGGAAACCACTCAGGTCTCCAGGTGGCTATGACCAGTAGAGCTGAAAATGTGCATAAAAATGAGTATCTATGAACTGAATATGTAACCAGACACACACAAGACTGACAGCTGAATTTCTCAGGCAAGTAACTTACTCAGTGGTGGTCTGGTTTCTCCATGCTCTGGACACATCAGAGGACTGAAGTGATGATTGATCAGACAGTAGACACAAAATGGCTTACACACTCCTTTTTCACATCTGTGACCATTCAGGGATAATTGTGCTGAAAGAAATACATAGAACTTTATTTTCCCTTCTGATCTCATATTTTTCATCAACCGTGAAATGTAAACAAGAATCAACACAACAAACAATGGTCCCTTGAAGGGTCTGATGCTCTATTAGCTGCAAAGAACTTGTAGGAATTTAAAATAATAGCATTTATTTTTCTCCCTTTTAAGTGCTAAGTGCTGAAATCATCTACAATATTCTTCAACAATAACAAGATTCTCCAATTAGCTGCTGGGATGTCAGATTGGCATGATTTTGATTTAGGACTAACAAGACGAAAGAAGAAGTCTCTGGTGAAAACTCCATGCTGATAAGACAATTCATTCTGGAGTAGAGACAAGATTTTCAAGATGGCCACCTCATAATTAAACTGGATGTCTGAGCAGTACCACTTTCATTTAGGGACCAACTTAAACATCATAAGAAGTCATTTAGTGCTGATATGTTGACATGACCCTCCATTCAGATGAAGTAATGATAACAAAATTTTCAAGAGGACCACTAAGGTAACCATATTTGGTGTGAAAATGGCACTCATTGCATGTAAGATCAACTTCAGAAAATGTCTTCTGGTGAAAACCCATTGCAATATTATTTCTTGTTCAGCATGAGTAGCAATTAATAAGATTTTCAAGATGTTTAATATGGTGGCGATATTGTACATCAGACTGCACCAGTTTCACTTAGGCCCAACCAGGCATCAAAATAAATTGTTCAGTGAAAACCTCATTCTGAAATGACCATCAATTAAGGAACAATAACAATTTTCAAGATGGCTGCTTTGGTGGTTATATTACACATCAGAGTGGCACCATTTTCATTTAAACAACAGCAGACATCATAAGAAGTTGTCTCAATGTGACTTTCCATTCAGGAAGAGTGATAACAAGCTTTTCAAGATGACTGCTAGCATTCATGTTGAATGTCTGATCAGCACCATTTTCATTAGGACCAAATATATATAATAAGAAGACTTTTCTTGAAAGGCTCATTTTAATATGACCATCCATTGAGAAGTTGTGATAAGAATTTTAAGAGGGCTGCTGTGATGGTTTTAACGCATGTCAGAGTGGGTCATTTTCATTTAGGACCAAACGGACCATGTGATGAAAATTTGGTAAATTTTCATGCCAATCCTCCAAGAAACTTAGGAAAAGTAGTGACAAAGAACATTAAAACTTTTGTTAACAGACTGATGAATCATGGATGATCTGACAACAGACCATCACATAAGCTCTTCTGGTCTATGACCAGTGTAGCTCCAATTACACAGAACCAAATTCGGCCTTTCTTGATACAGATTTGCTTTCACTTTCATATTATCCTGAACTTGACTGTTAGGCAAAGAAAGGGTATGCTACCAGGGTGTTTGTTGATTCTGTAGTCTGAAAGGAAGTCTGAGGAAAGATGGAGATGTACGAGATATGAAAGTGCAAAGCTTCCTAGATCTGTTGTCCAAGCATAATAACTTTTGTGAGTTTGAGACCTATAACCATACAAAACCAGTTTAACAACAAATTACAATGCATATGGAGAAAGTACATTCAGATTACAGTGATCTTGCTCCCTTTCTAACAAAAGATTTGTATTCAATCTTTCATCTTCACGATTAAACTTTTTAACTTTGAATCATTTTAAAATTTTAAATTTAAACTTTTAACTGGCACTTTACAGACATTAATGGACTGACACATTGTTGAAGCCACCTACATTACCTACAAACCATGACAAGGCATTAAATATATAAACAAAACTCCCTTCTATGATATAAATTTAGATGCACTATAAAGAGATAATAAAAATGTAGTTCTGTGAGGGAGGGGGCTGGTTCAAACAAATAAATGATCTAATACCTACCTGTTGTTATTTCACATAGCTGTAACTTTCCAGGTGGAAAATAACCTGACTGTATGATTAGAATTCACCCTCTGATTAGGGTAAATCAGAAGATTCCAGAACACTAGATTGCCTCTGGGGCACCCCATGTACCCTACCCTTCATTCTTTTTCAAGAATGCAGCCTAACTTAGTCAGAAATCATTACAGGACAGGAGCAGGGAATCTGACAACAGCAGTAGGTATGTATTACATCATTAAAATTAATTGTATCCCCTACCCCACAACTGCAACTTAATATTGGTAATACTAAGCCTGTTGCCATTGCATTAGTGAATTTGTCAGTTTGATGGGATGATGATGATCCCACCTCTGGTGAATAAAAACAAACACAAGGAAAACTCACCCTTACTGAAGAGAAGGAGACTACTGCAGGATGGAATCCATGTGGACCACTTTCTGAGTGTTGACAACTGGGCCCAAAGGAGAAATACCTTTACTATAAATTAATGTAAAAGGATCAGAAAGCAGTGTAAGGATGCCAAAACATGGCTTTCATCACAGCCTCCAAAGATGAATTGCTCGAACCTCATGGGATTTAATTTTCATGAATGACAGTTCTCTACTGATAAGGAGCTGGTAAGCACTATTGATAGTTAATACAAATAACCTAGAAATGGTGGAAGCTGAAATCTCAGCTGAACCTTTAATGGGGAGGAAAAGATTCCGTATCCTTTCTACTCTCTCTAGGGGCTGCCAAATAAAAACATAAAGCCCTAACTGTACAAAAAAATCTATCTTTGTGATCTGCAGCACAGACATAGCTGAGACTAAGAATTTCAATCGGGAGTAGTGCAAATGAAGAAAGCTGATTGTTTTGCTAAAAAGTCCCAGTTGACAAAGGACAGCAATTGACTTGTAATTCTCAATGAACCTGATATGGCCTTGTTCTATGGAAATGGCATGAGGATTGATCCTTCTTCTCACAATAGGGAGAGGAAGAAAACAAACTTTTGTGTAAGGTTCCTGAAGGAAGTTTCATTGGGAGGTTAGACATTAGAGTGAGACACTGGTCTTTGCAGCTCAAAATACCTGATGAATTCTTCCAATGGAGCTCTGGTCCTGGATGCTGATGGAGTAGGAGAAGGAGGCCAAAAGGCAGAAAACGTCCTCATTGGAAGTTTGGAAGGTTGAATCTTACTGTGGCATCAGATAATCAAGGCTTGCATTAGGTGAGACCAAAGTCTCCTGTAATGCACGAGATTTAGTTGGCAAAGAATGAAGAGGTCTACTGCTCATTAAACTCGTAGAATGCCCTGAATTAGAAACTGTGATTTCCAGAAAATTGCTGAGTAGAGTCTTTTCTCATTGCAGTGTGTAGAGAGATTGCGAAATGGCATCTGTTGAAGCATGAGTCATCATACCGAATGAACGTCTTGAGGTGGTATGTGGGTTAGACTGGTCCCTGTACATGTCTGCAAAAGTTGGGTTCAAAATACTTTAAGTTGGACTGTTAGTGATTGAGCCCTTAATACTGATGTTTTGGCCCTTCGTGATACCTGGTATATGGCCTAAGCCAGTTGCGACGGAAAAAGGCCATCTGTGTATGAAGGGTATTCATCAGTTTGGGACAGGTTATGGGACATTTGATGCACATAACCAGTCCATATATCTGCTGAGGGAGAGGGAACTTGGCTACTTGTTTAGCTCTGTCCCTTGCTGTTCCACAATAGGAATTCAGTCAACTCTGAGGAGGCAAGGTAGAGGTAGTTGCCAATAATGCTGAGTCCTGTGGTGGTGACCTGGATGCCGAAGCTGCTTTAGAGCATCTTAATGGCCGGTGCTTCATGGCTGAAGGGTAAGAATTGATTTATCTCCCTTGTCTGCCAGAAAGTCTCACACCGAGAAAAGGTCAGTATGCAGACTGGTGACATCTTCCTCTTGAGCTGTGTGTTTCTCCACTTTGCCGATAGTTCTAATCTGTAAGACAAATAAAGCAGAAACCTATCTTGTGAAGTCACACTGGCTACCCATGCGAGAGACTAAGTGCTCTTTAAATATGATGGAATGTTTAAGCAAATGAACATCATTCAAGTGTCGCCTATAGAAACATGCATGAGCAAGACTCGACTAAGTAAACATTGTATAGAAAGCATACTTGTACTTGTCCGACCAGAGTGGAAGCAATACAGAAATGTACAGAAGTATCTAAAAACCTTCATATAAAAGGGAACTGAGGCACCATTATAGATACATAGAAAATATGTGCAACAATATCCATTATGAGGCAATTACCTGTAGGGAAAAAGGCCCATAGACCGCCTGTACAAGTAAAATCATTGAAGTCAGCACCTGGATGCTATGAATGCCTTGGAATAGAAACTCACTGATATGTACTCATTTGTTGTTTTTGTTGTAGGGTTTAACACCATTTTTCAGCCCAAGATAGGCTATACATGGCAGCCAGTATAACTGGTGGATGAAGAACCCTGGAAAACCGGGGAAGAACCACCTACCCACAAGAAGCCACTGGCAAGCAATCTCATGTACACATGTTAGATGAGCCTGAGACTCGAACCCATGCAGACAGAGGTGAGATAGCAGTGGTCTGGAACGGTAAGCGCTTTAGACCACTTGGCCGCTCAGGGCCCCTACTCATTCGTAATGGAATTATATGAATATTAGGAGTTTTTAAAAGTGCCAGAGACTTGCATGTACAAAATTATAACCTGAACTGAATGTGAAATTGTTTAGGCTCCCCACACAAGCACCTAAATGTGTGATGACAAAGTGTTAGCAAATTGTAAAGGTAGAACTCTGTTGGAACAGGAAGAGAAAAAGGTGGAAATATAGATGGAGTATACTTTCCTTAGAAGTGAAAAAAATCCTCCAACTTTTAATGGTATATCTTCCACATACATTCTGGCTTCTGTGATGACAGTGTGCTTCTTGGCATGACCAGAAGTAGTAACTTAGAGGATTTAGACTTTGTCACCAATTTTTATACCTAAAGGGAGATCACTCTGCCCAACTGCCACACAGGTCATCAAACAACTTTTAGCTACCTTTAGCTAAAAGTAGTATTTGAGAGAACTGAATTTGTGAGGCAGTAGTAGTTTTCCTAAGGTATTATGATTGGGTAACATATTTAAAGAAGATTCATATAGCTAGCAGCAGCTGCCAGGGGTCACGACGTAGATTGGGGGTGAGGGTAACGGACCACCCAATACTCTCTCTAGCAAAGTCTTTGTCCTTGCTAAATTTCTGAGTGAGAGCTCCTAAATTGCAACTAAGGGAGAGGGAGCAAGAGGAACTTGAACCAGTAACTCTTCTCACAGATCTAATGGACTGTCATTTGCAGGGAACTCAGGTGGTGGGTAATTGACTCTCCACCCACCTGAAACATTTGGGTAAGAAGGTCCACCCCTCCACTGTTTTGGACCATCTTTGTAAGACAATTTGACAATAAGAGAATGTAGGTCCATCGTCTGCAGCAATGACACCACTACAATGTGGCCACAGCCCTGAAAGACCAATTGCTATCTTAATGTGAAAGGTCCCATATTCCTTAGGGATTCAGATGAATAATAGGGAAGAGGGATGCCAATCTGATCGTTTCCCTAATCTGGTATCTGTAAGCTGATAAAATGGCAGTCTGGGCAAAAGGAGGAACTTGACCTGATCCCTATCCCATTACTGTAGGGGCTTTGGTGATTGATGGTCAGTGCCTGATGATTAGTCAGATGACTTAGATCTGAAGAAAGACCCTTCCCCAGATCTGACAAACTTGAAACTGAGCTCTCTCCTTCCCAGGTGGCTTGATCCCTTTGCTAATAGGCTCAGGGGATTAACAGGTGTTGTCCCCCCCATGTGGGTGTGTATGACTCAGCCAGCACCAAGCTGCGGGAAAGTTGAGGGTACTACTTGCCCCTCATGGGGAGGTGCGACTCTTTTTTTGCCCTTCAAGATGAAAGAATGTACTGCTCCTGTCTGATGGGAGTGTGCAACTTGCTCTCTGTGCAAGTGGAAAAAATAGCGTGCTGCTCCTCCCTGAGGGAGGGCACAATTAATTCTTGGATCTCACAGAATGTGGAGGGTTTCACTCCTCCCTAATGGAAGGGTGCAGCTCACTCTCTATTTGCAACTCCCTTGGGAGAGGGCCCACTAACCCCAAGATTCTCTGGGGTAGTCCTTCTCTGAGACCCAAGAGACTTGGAATTAGACTTGAGAAATTCTAATAAGATCAGTAACTGAGTTCTTCCTTGCTTTATAGTCATCTATACTCAGTGACCTTGTCTGACCACTGACTGCAAAAGGGATAACCATATGCCCTCTCACAGCCTGTTTTAAGACAGGCAAGTAGGGTGTGTGTGTCCCTGGAGGATTTTCTGTGAACATACTTATCTGCACCTTGCTTAGACATTGTGCCTGTAAAAAAAAATCTGAAAAGATTTTTATACAAAAAAACTTCTATGCAACTGAAAAGTGAATATAAAGTCATGCATGGCCGAAATCTGTGTTAATATGAGAACAGCAAGAAGAGTCCTTACTAAAGTGTTTTCACAGTATTTAGTTGATAAAAAGGGGCAATGCTGAGCTCAGTACAGTAAAACACAAGATAATCAAGTTAACCAGGTTTAAATGAAGCTAGATGACTAAAAAGCAGATAAACCAAGTGGTACAATTGCTAACATGAAATGGCAAAATCAAAGAAAGTTAACTGACACTAATAGTCAAAAAGAACCAGTGTTCAATAACCAAGCACATGATATTAAGGAAAAAAGTAGGTAATGTAAATTGCGTTGATTTGTTATTAACAATAATATGAATCAAGGTGAGTCAACAGTCCACAAATTATGCAAGGATTTGGAAAATTTAACATGCTAGTTAGAAAAATGTGCAACCAACTGGGAATAGTAATGTCATGTGATGGAGAAAAAATTAAAATAAAATGCAAATGCTGATAACTCTGAGTTTAAATTAACAGAGAAAAAACTCTAGCAGGGTTATAATCCAAAAGTTTATGAAGACAATGCACACAAGATGTATAGTAATTCTGCTTGTTAACCCACAGCATACCAGCAAATCTTCATCATGTAAACATGGTAGATATTACAGTCATGTGACCAGAAAAAGAAATGAAGGGCAATGTGCGTTGGCAACATATCTATAGGGTGTTCCAGGAATGATCCAGTGTTCTAGAGGTTTCTAGTTCGCCCTGTTGGGAGAATGAATTTTTGTCATATTGGTCAGGTATTTTACACCCGTATGCAATAGCAACAGGAATGGTATTACTGATATTAAAACCAGAGATTAATGTTTTTGTAACTTTTTTAAAGCACTGTCATTATATATGTTTGACAAGCTTTTATCATAGTCAACCCCCAGAAACCAGAATTTATGGGTAAAAGTCACAGACTTTGAGTAACCATGGAGTGACAGTCAGCAGTGTTAATATAGTTCATTCATCAATAATTACCTTGATTAGCATCTACAAGTGAGTCCTCATATAAACAAGATCCCCCAGAGGGACTATCACTCCATTGCTTAAAAAATTAGGATAATACCATATCTTCCTTCTGATTGCTGAGCATATTTTTCACATGGAAAGATTTTGAAACTCACTGCTACAGTGGGTATATTGGATGTTAAATTGGTACCAAGTTAATTTAAAACCAACTAGATGTCAAAAGAAGTCTTTAAGAGAAAACATCTAACAATATGTTAAAGAATGCTACTGTTGTGGCCTTATTGGATGTGTGAGCAGCACTTTTCATTGAAAACCAAGTGACACCATAAAAAACTCCATGTGAATTGGACTTTCTGTTCAAGGAGTTGTGGTGGCTCAGTGGTTAGCAAGCTGGACTCATGACTAAAAGGGTGAAGGTTTGTGTGTGTGTGTGTGTGTGTGTGTGTGTGTGTGTGTGTGTGTGTGATTTAGACTTTTAACATAGCTTTAACAATTTTTCAGTCATATCGCTATGATGTCTGCAGTTTGACAGTTTATAGTGATGTCTAGCATTGGGGCATCATGCTGCAGACATGTAGCATGATGTCCCACCCAGTCACATTATCCTGACACCAGGCCAACCAGTCCTAACACTAACCTCTTAATGTTGAGAGCCAAGTGAGGCAGCTGTTAGTACCATTTTTATTAGTCTTTGTTATGACTTGGCCGGGGTTCGAACCTGCGACCTCCCGCATCCGAGGCGGACGCTCTGCCACTAGGCCACGGTGAAGGTTTGAATCCTACCATCATACCAGCCTGGATCAGGACAGTGGGGTGTCCTTGGGAAAGATATTTTACTCCAATTGCCTCAATATTAATAACATAAGCTTTCTGCTCAGGAGCTGTTGCATTAACAAAATTTTCAAGATGGCTACTGTGGTGGCTACATTATATTTATGACAAGCACCATTTTCATTTTGGACCAACTAGTCATCACAAGACATCTTTCAATAGATAACAAGACTGTCAAGATGGCTATTGTTGTGGCCAATCTGGACCTGAGAATAGCTGCATTTTCATTCAGGGCCAAGTAGACATCATAATATGGCTTTTGGTGAAACCTGCATTTTAATATAACTTTCCATTTAGGAGAAGTAACAATAATAAGACTTCATAATGGCCACTCTGGAGGTGTAGTCATTCAGGTCCTACTAGCCATCATAAGAAGACTTGGGTGAAAAGCCCATGTTGATATCACCATCCAGTAAGATGTATTCATAACATGTTTTACAAGATGGTTGCTGTGGTAGATATATATTGGCCATTAGATCAGCAAGATTTCATTCAGGTCAAACTAGATATCATATTTTTCAATGTAAACCTATGCTGATATGACCATCCATTCAAATGGAGTAACAATAACAAGATTTTTAAGATGGATATTGTGGTGGGCATATTGGATGTGCAAACAGTAAAATTTCCATTTAGGACAGAGTAGACATAATAAGTCTTTTGGGGAAAACCCAGTGTCAATATGACTTCACATTCTTCTGGAGTAGCAACAGGAAGATTTTAAAGCTGGCTGCTGTGGCAGTCATACTGGATATCAGATCAGCACAATTTACATTCAAATCCAACGAGATATCCTAAGACACTTTTAAGTGAAAACACCATGTTGATATGATCAGATTCAGAAGGAGCAGTCATAACAAGATTTTCAGGTGGCCAAAGTAGCAGCCATACCAGATGTGAGAGTGGCATCATTTTCATTTAGGACCATGTAGATATCATAACAAGTCCTTTGGTGAAAAGCCAATGTCAATTTCCATTCAGGAGGAGAAGCAATAAGATTTTCAAGCTGGCTGCTGTTGTGACAAGACAGCATATAAAGTATTATGTGAAAGCCCCATTATGATATGACCATCTATTCAGGAGTAGCAATAACAAGATTTTCAAGATGGTCATTGTGGCTGCCATATTGGATGTGCATGCTGAACCATTTTAATTTAGAACCAACTAGACATCATAAGAAGTTTTCTGGTGAAAATCACGTCAATATAACTTTCCCTTGTTGAGGAGTATGGATGAGATTTTCACAATGACCACCAAAGTGGCCATATTGGACTCCATATCAGCACCATTTTTCTTTAGAACCAACTAGACATCATACGTGTTTCACGCAAAAATCTACATACCGATATGTCCATTCATTCAGGAGGAGTAGTGATAAGATTTTCAAGATGGTCACTGTGGCGACCATATTGGAAGTATAAGCATCACCATTACTATTTATGACCAACTAGACCTGAGGCTGAATACATGTGTAAAGTTTTACGGCAATCCTCCAAGTAGTTTAGACAGAATAGCAATAAAAAAAAACAAAAAAAAAAACTGTTCAAATGGATGGATGGAAAATGGACAACAGGCCATTCTATAAGTTCTTCTGGTCTAAGACCAGTATACCTAATAACAAGCAGCTTGCAGTCCACCCATCTATTGTAATTCCTATAAACATTCACATTATCTACAAAGTAACCTTGCTGAGTATGACATTTCACAACATACAATGTAATGTCATTAGCATGGAAAGTTTAACAATAGAATAAAAATATTTATTCCAACTTCCAGCTATGCTGGTTACAAAAGGACTTATGAGTAGGCTACGATGTATATAGATCATAATAAAAAAAGTACTTAACCCATTTTAGTAAAAGGTGAGCTGTGGTTGCTCAGCTTCTAGAAAATTGGACTTGTAATTCAAGGGTCAAGGTTTCTATACCTACCAAGACCAGCCCAGTTCAGCTGCCCTGGTGTGTCCATGGAAGCACACTTAGCTAATAATGTGTTTAAAGTGCTGTTAAAACAACAAAACAAAACAACAAAAGAATTGTTAGCAATGTAAACTAAAGGTCACAGAGTTCTTCTTTGGCTTTACTGGTGTAGCAGGAACAGAGATGCATCCAATAATCATGTATCATGATTGGAAAATAAACAGTACACAATAAAAGAACTTCTAATACAAAATTCCAAAAATGTCACTGAAGCTTGAAATACAGGTAGCAGGAAACTCTTTTTGCAAAAGAATAAAGAACTTATCGAGGTGTATCCTTTCACCAAGTTTCATGATTTCGGGTATACCTGTATTATACTGCTGATAAAAAAAAATATGATCTTAAGCTAAATGCAAAATCTTAACAGAACTTGAAACTTAAGTCAATTGAACATGCAATATGGATTACAGTGTACTGATTTTGTAACAAAACTGTTTTCTTACACATCTATTCATACAGCACCAACTAGAAACCATTAAAGTCTTTCAGTGAAAACCCTATGTTGATATGACCATCCATTAAGCAGTAGTGATAAGATTTTCAAGATGGCTACATGGCTGGCCATATTTGATGTTAGATCAGCACAAATTTCATCTGGGACCAACTAGATATCATAAGAAGTCTACTCATAAAAATTGCATGTTGTTCAGGAGTAGCAATGTCAAGTTTGTCATCACTGCCAGTATGTCAGCCATACTGGGTGCCAGACTAGTACCATTTTAAATTTAGGACCAACTATACACCATAAAAAATCTTTTTATGAAAAACCCATGAAAACATAACCATCGGTTCTGAAGGATTAACGATAACTTTAGTAAAATGGCTGCCATAGTTGCCATACTGGATGCCTGGATGACACTATTTTCATTTAGGGGGTGCTCTACATGTAGGTTTGAGAGAGTGATGTGTAAGATGAAGTTGTTTGCAACATGCACAATGGAGAGAATGTTTGCATATGTCTATGTTACTTTCATGTACTGTGGCTTAAATTTCTTTGGATTTTTTACATGTGGAAACTGTATATGATTTAAGCACACAGTTTACCAAAATAGCTACTTCCATGTGCTTGAACAAAATCAATCCGAATTAGTCTAAAGTATATTATCTTCAGCTGTTATCATAATAGGGAAAATGAATTTTGCCAGACTAGACTAAGTGCAATGAATGAATTATAAAATATATAAAAAGTAAAAAAAAAACAGTTATCATCTCATTTTACTACAACAAAGTCCAAGAAGTAAAAATAGCTAAGTAGGTCAAGCAGTCTTTAGATATGTGCAAATCTTAAGTAATGCCAAGCTGTATACTTTACAACAAAAATTACACCCAATACACCAAAATAAAGGGAATTAAAAGTTCTTTTAACAGTACCTAAGATTACAATGTCTTTTTTATTAGTCTGGATAACCAGTCAGGAAAACCTTGGAAATTCTTTTTCTTTAAAATTTTAACCCTTTGCAAAATATGAAACTACTGAGCAACATATTAGAAGCAGTTATACCCTGGAATGAATATGTGTGTGTGTAAAGTTTATCACAATCCTCCAAACAGTTTTGTAGGAGTAGCAATAAAACACACTTAAGCCAACAGATAGATACTAGACCACAACACATTGCATTGGCTCTTCTGGTCAATCACCAGTAGATCTAAAAACAAACATGCATCAGTTTTGTTAGAAACATCTAACCTAACTGTTGTATCATACACTGTGAAGTACTATCGTTCTTGACAACTTTGTTCCCTTGCGCATCAGCAAACCCATGATATCTATTCATTATAACAATTACAGTCTTCATCTGCTATTAAGCCTTCCAAGATGAAACTGTTCCTCTACCATGTTTTTAAATGATCATGTATTCAGTTGTGAAAAATTAATTAAAACATTTTAAAATATTTTCAATAATGACAAGAATATCCAACAGTAAGATCTGAATCTTGAAATTTGTGGAACTATTTTAATTCTCAGATTATAGATAGAATAATTACTCTTTAAAATGTCTTACATAACTGTGTTCTTAAAAATGACAGACACATTCTGGAGTTGTATATGTGTCTCTATATTTGTACACAGGACACCTATGATCTTTTATGTTAAAAAAATACATTTATATTATAATTTAGATGCATGGACCATGATGAATGAAATAAATTATATCTTATATTATCCAAAAGAATTTAAATAATTTATGATATAATGTTGCTGATTTTTCAAAAACTTAAAATTAAAAAGCCAAAGTACTGGAACATGTGTGCAACATTTTTTAAAATTATGATTTAGAGGAAGTTTCAATTTAGTCAAGGAAACATAATTATTTTTCTTAATAATTTTATGTGTTTACCTTTTCAAGAATTCAAATCTTTACAGGCTCTACTGTATGTTCATCATTCACAAAATGCAGATTTCAAGTCCATGACTCGATCAAAAACTTACAGAGATAAAATTACAATCCCAATTGGTTATATATGTTTAAAAGTGAACAAATATTGAACAGTAAAAATTCTTTATATGCAAATGCAGGTCTTTTTATGAAATTCTACTGGGGTGACAGACTGAGAAATGACCTAACTCTCCATCAAGATAGGGAACAATTTTTACAAATTTGCCAATGATATGCAAAGAACTAGGCCATTTCATGGAAACATATTAGCTTAATGGACATATAAGCAAACTCAAGGAAATCCACTTTTGGTGGCCATATCGGCTGAGTTTTGAGTATTGGCCTGTACCTAAAAAGCTTTGTTAAGATATATGAGTATTGGCAGACATTTCAAGCAAGGTGCTAAAACCTTCTTTAGGCAAGTCTCAATATCAAATAATAGTTGGCATCTATAAAAAAAATTGTACCCAAATAGAATATCATTTTTTTTAAGTTAAGGCAGAATTCATAACCTGGTACAAATGTGATGCAAAATGCTGAGAATCTTTCCTCTCAATCTAGTCTACATAAAGTTGCACACTTCTGGTTTAAATTCAACTGTGGCAAAAGTGAGATTACTATGCAGATTTGGTTAGGTTTTATGGCACAGCAATTCATGAAGGCTATATAGTGTTGAGGCAACTGAAGTGTAATGCCTTCCATGGGACACATCATGGGACCTGCTCAAGGCTGATCCAATAAGAGGATTAAAAATACAGCACCATTCTGGATGCAAGCCTAGCATGATAATCATGAAACTACTGAGACTTTCAGTGTATTGTGCACAAAAAGGACTATTAACTAATGATCATTATTCAACACAATGATACAACAAAAACTTCGACAATTTAACTTGCTCATGGTTTGTAACATCCCGGAGAGAATCATTTAATGGCCTTTTCAAGGATATTTCAGGATTATTACAAGTTGTCAAGGATAACTGTTCATCTGGAAATTAAACCTTCTTCATTTGTATCTTTGTCTTTCACTGCATAACTGGGTTCAAAAGTAAAATAAAACAAAATTGTGTCACTAAAGGAAAGGGACACTTCTCCATCTGGTGACTACCAGTGTCATATGTCTTTTGATTCACATAATTATATCTTATTTTACTTATTATTTTTGAAAAATAAATAACAAGTATTTTGAAATTAACACTGTATAATTTATTCAGTTTAATCCTTTCCCTCAGATATTTTTAAGAAGCATTTGGAAAATTAGTGTTTTCGATAAATCAAGGACTTTTCAAAGACAAACCAGCTTTTGTTTTCAAATTCAAGCAGTTTTCAAGATAATCAGTCAAGTTCAAGCATTTTCTAAGTTGTCAAACTATCAAGAAGAACCATGAACAGAGAAAAGTTTAGCACTTAAAACATTCAATTTAATGTCCATGATAACATGGTTTAATGACATCTTATTTTCTATGTCTTCACCTCTGGCCATGCATCCCAGGGGTCAATGAGACAATTAAAATTCATTCTATGCATAAAGACTCTTAAAGACATATGAATTAACACCTGATGACATTTGACACTCATTATGATATAAACTGGCAGTGCTATATTTTCTGACCCCAATGACCCCTTCACACACACACACACACACACACACACACACACACATTCTTGTTGTTGTTGTTGTTGTTGTTGTAGGGTTTAACGCCATTTTTCAGCACAAGATAGGCTATACATGGCGGCCAGTATAATTGGTGGAGGAAGAACCCTGGAAAACCCAGGGAAGAACCACTGACCCACGAGAGGCTACTGGCAGGCTTTCTCACGTACCCGTGTTAGCAGAGCCTGAGACCCGAACTCACGCAGATAGAGGTGAGATGGCAGTGATCCGTAATGGTGAGCGCTTTAGACCACTCGGCCACTCGGGGCCCTACATACATTCTTGTATTTGGTGGATATCAAGGACTTGGGTATGGAACCTCCTACCGTGGACATTTGTTTTGGCGATCTTAGAGCGAAAAGAAATACAGTTGGAGGCAGTAAATTAATAGCAAATGGTATTGTATCAAGGAGGGAACTGTATTATCAATTCTAAGGAATATGAAATTTAGCAATGGAAGCGAGGACGCACATGTTTACACAAATATTCTGCATAATCCATGCAAACTAAGGACACACATAACTATTGACCACAACATGGAAACTGTAGACAATGTGACATCATGGCCAGCTGTGACACCCATTGTCTTGCGAAATGAAAATGAAGAGAAACATTATTAAGCCATACATGAACTGTTCAGACTAAGAGGGTTGGTGCACTCAGACGTAATTGTGGTTCGTTGTTTCATCTCAGACATATCTTTAACCGTTTCCAGAATAAAAGGCCAATCACATTATAATTATCCCGGCTCTAAGTAAGGCATCAGTCTTTAATTGTAACTTCATACAACAATGTGGCAGGCTGGTGATTTCATACTGTTCATAGATGTGTTTAGACGGAAGCACAGTACTAGGATTGTTAATATGCTTATGTATCAAAACATGTATTGTTATATTGTAAGTGTGCATAAATTGATAATATCAAGAACAATTTATACATGACATGAACCTATTCTACTAAATCATGAAATCTGAAACTGATTTTCCTTGTTGGTATTATGACTGAATTTGATTTAACTGTTTCACAATAGTTAATATGTATGAAGACCTTTCGGTTAACTTTGACCTAAGAATTTAAAGAACACTTTTACACTGATCCTCTGTACTATTCTTTAATGAAAGAAAACAATGATTTTCAAATATCATGAAGAGTATCGACTATGGTGTATCATAGTCGAAGATGTCTTTAAACATATATAATCAAATATCAATACAAAGGATACAAATAATTGTTGAGAAAATAGAGACTTCTGGCAAAATGGACAATGATGACATGTTTACAAACTTTCAGACACAAAAAATATCAATACAAACTAAGGATGCACACAGTTACTGATAAAACATGAAGAATGAGGCCATACGTAAGTCATGGACAAAGAGAACATATTTACACATCTAGTCTAGATTTATTGTTACAAGCCAGGGGTATCTGCTTGACTGAGCGGTGTCTAACCCTGACGCGATTCCGTTAGAAGTCATAAGTTTACTCCAAATTTTCAAAGACTTCTATACAACTTCAGTTGTAAATTAGAAAGCCCGACGTGTCCATTCTATGAATAAATTTTACTCTAATCAATGCAAGACCACAGATCTCCCAACTTGCCAAATATCTATCAACTGCACATCTGCATAGTTTCTCTTCATCAACTTTCCGTACCGTCAGCAGTTCACGCCTTAGAAACTCAACAACTATCCCCTAACACAGGGAACTATTTTAACTATGCCACCTTAGGCCAGTCAAGTCATGGTTTCACAGCATATTACACCAGTACAACTGCATCACATTTGCCACCATGGCAACATAAACAGTATCTGCTGAGTCCCTTCTTGTTTATTCCTTTGAGTAATTTACCGGTCTCCTACCGTAAATATTGCCACTGCAATCACACCACCAATGTATGCCACTAGATTTCAATAGGGACTATGGTTCTCCAGGGACACTCATGCATTTGGGACCTGAATTCACTACAAGTGAACCATGGCATCATGCAAACTTATTAACACTTCACTCTGTAACGTTTGCTCCTACTAACTGCCTAATTATTTCGGGCTAAGAAATATTTCCATTGCACCAAATTCAAATAATCAAACAAGTAATCACACAAATCTAAGAATTCCTTAAACGAGGCAATATAACCAAATGTGCATACTCCAAATTTATTACATTATGTATAGAATGGACATGTCGGGCTCTCTAATTTACAAATGAAGTTGTATAGAAGTCTTTGGAAATTTGGGGTAAACTTATGACTTCTAGTGGAATTGCGCCAGGGTTTGGCACCACTCAGTCAAGCAAATATCCCTGGCTTGTAACAATACCATTTGGTTGGATTTCAGCATTTATGGCAGGAAACTTGCCTTATCAGCAATGAATGACTATTCGCTTTTTGACAAAATAGAGTAAGATCTTCGTTACATTTTGTGTGTTGTTTTAATAAGACTTTGTTTACAACAGAACTATTGATACAAACATAATTCATGATATGTTAAGCCAAGTCATCAAATCAGCAACTGAAGCAAATATATACATTTAAAAGAACATTGAATGCATTCAACAGTTTATGATTGCTTGCACGTGAAAGTGCAGGTTTTAAGAGCGCAATAATGAAAAACATTTTGCTGTAATTAAATGTTTCATTTTGGGACTGATCATCTTGATGATAAATGTTTGACCTCTATATAATATATTTATCTTTCTATATATTTACTGAAGTTCTGTGCATGTAACTTCCAAATTCAGTTAGTGATAATTCGATCTCCCCGTAATGATATTTTTCACTTGATTCACAACTGTTCTCTCCTGTTTGAATACTCAGTAGACAAATGATGAAATAGGGGCGGATATAGCTCATTTAATAATCATAAAATAAATTTTGCATATCAAGGACATCTTTTCAATATCTTTATGTGTGTAAAGTCTCGCCGCAAACAGGATGTTTTAACTTTACAGATGAGTCGGATATTAGGCAATTTCGGTACAACTCTACAATTCATGCGTATTTCCAATGGCATTTTGATGTACTTCTTTCATACATGTTGTAGCTTTATTTGCATGTATTGGATGTGCATGGTATGAATGTATTGTGAGTTTCCCAGCACTATTGTCTCACATGCATGAAATATTAATAAAAAATACCAGGGACTGTTATATGCACCAGCTCTTCTTCTTATAGTTTAGCTAAGTAGTTGGTATTTCATGGTTGCATCTGAAGGGACATAATACGCTTTTGCAATGTGTAATTTGATAGCGGAGATCTCTCTACAAGTTTTCCACCAGGCAATTGAGGACATGTTTTCGGGCGTGTGTATCGCCAGCTTTGGAAGAAAGATACACTCCTAAATCACAAACAAGCACCAAGCGTGTAAATGGGGACCTTCCAACAAATCATGATTTTATGTTATTCTTGGCTAAAATAGTTCGAAGAAGCAAGATTTTACCATTTTTCCAACCAAGGACGTCCTCGGTATGTTGGAGTGTAATCTCATGGATGTCCTCGGTTTACACCAAACAAACAAACAAACACACACACACACACACACACACACACACACACACACACACACACACACACACACACACACACACACACACACACACACACACACTGGACCCCCGGGCCAACTGTGAACAATGTGCTACATGCCTCGTGAATCTTGAACAATTTAAGAACTGTTACAAAATGAAAATGAAATGTATGGTCAACAGAGAAGAAAGCATTTGATCCATTTCATTTACTTTTTACCCTGCCATGGGGTTGAAGGGTATCTTTGGAGTCAGAGAAATTCTGAAACCTTATTGCAACTTTACATATTATCGAGAAATCACCTGTTATGTTTACCTGCTGCATCATGAACAGTTTCTGCATTTACCAAAAATATGATGGAAATAAGAAGAAACTAACTTACACTCTGTATTTCCCCAAAACCAGATATAATAACATGAAATAGGATTAATGATACACATGACGTTATAAATAGTTGAAATTTCAAATGTCAAAAAAAGGGTGAAAATTACCACAAAACATCTTCATGAATGCAGGTGGAATAGGGACCAAGACATTGAGAGTTTAAGGAACTTTATGGATAACTGAAAATACAGAAGTCATTCAACTGTGAAAATCATGTCACAGTGCCATAATTTTCATACTCTCCTTGGAAAGCATTTACATACCAGTTTTAACAAGATACTGAGGATACAACAAATGAATAGCTGCAAATAAAAAAGTCAAGCAAGCATGGAAGATTTGCCAGTGTGACATAAATTTGTTACGGTTGAGTTATTGTGTACAGGAAGTATAAACAAACCAGTTTTCATTAGAGCCAGTGAAACATAGTCCATGAGACAGTAAAATGTGGATGAAATGGGCAGGTAGTTGCAAATACAAGTCACTCGAGCATGAAAATTAGACCATAGTGATCAAGTCTGAAATGAAACCATGTACCAATTTTCATTTCTTTAGGTGAAATAGGGTCTACCAATATTTATGCTGCAATAAATGAATAGCTAAAAATACAAAAGTACTCAAATGTAACATCTGCTTGAGATGCATCCATATACTAATTTTCACAAAAGGAGTCTAAAATATAGAGGCATAACAAATGGATAATGTAAACTACAAAAGTCCTTCAAGTATGAAAGTAAGTCATAGTGACTTAGACTTTTTTTATAAGGCAGAGGTACTTACCTTGAGATGCATCCATATACCAATTTTTATGAGGGTAAGTGAAACAAGGTCTAAGCTACCGAGGATATAATGAAACAAACAAATGAATGAAGACCTGAACAAAGTGGCAAAATGCAAAATCCTCTCCCAACTTCGTTTATATCAGTACAACTACAGTTAGTATATGGAAATTAAATGTATGCTAGAAAATCTGGTGGCCACAGCTGCATTGAATGATGAAGAAATAGAACGTTTGTAATGGACAGCAGATTATTAAAAAGCAGAACAATGCACACAATGTTCCCAGCTTGTGTATTATCAGTCCTCTTTGTAGACACTAGTAGGGCAATAAATTCAGCAAAAGTAGTATAGAAAGATGAAAATAATAACCCTCTAAGACCTTGTGACGAATCAAATTTTGCTGAAATCCAATGATAGCTTAGTTTTATCCTTTTTTATTTTTTATACCAATGAAAGTAGGCACATTTTCAAAATCTTATAACCTATCAACCATCCTAAATTCTCATTATCAATGCAGAATCCAACTCCAAATGTATTCTAAAGAGCAGTAATTACAAACTGCTACTGAATGAAAACGTTTTAGCAAATATTTTTAAATCTAGGATAAATCCAAACATGAAATCATTATTGATTGTAGTCTACATTTTGTGGAACAATTCGAATGATGATATTAATTAAAGATATAAAAGTACTACAACACGTTTCTCTCCAGACAAATCCCTAATTTTACAGCCACAGTATAAATATGCACCACTGATTAGCGGAGCTGAGCAGAATTTGCCATGACGTTTGACTAATGGTTTTTCCTTATTCTGAAAAACAGATGAATATTCAAAAACTTCATTTGTATAACATTTTTTTACTGTTTGGTATTAAAATTAGAAAGTAAATGCTTTGAAATATTGAGAATCCATATTTTTGAGAAATCAGTGACTCCTGGTAATGAAGTTTTGCTGAAATGATTGATATAAGCTTAAGCAGTGAACCTAGTATGGTATTTTTAGTGTATCCTATTATTCCAAAGTTTGAAGTTTGCTCTAATCATTGCCCAATTTCAGTAAAACCAAGATAACAATTAACTCAACTGTATAAAAAAACAAACTACTTTACAATCTATATTATCAAAAATCTTTCAACTGGAATATAAAAATTTTCAAATGACTTCATGTCACAACTGCAGGATACAGAACACATTGACAATGAATGGATGAGTGTAGTTTGTACTGCACAGTTTGCTAAAATCCTGTAATTAAAGTAATGATTAACTTCATAGTATACTAATTTTCAAGATTCATTCTCTCAGCCATGTAAGTGACATGCATGGGTGTAAAGACTTTATTTTGCCAGTACTGGTAATCTTAATCACATCTATCATGAAACGCATCATTGCACAGTAAGGAGTTAAGGAAGTAATTTCTTCCTATGACTGTGACATTTGCTATTTTAACCTATTAGACACCTCTCATCTTTAAATTTATGCTTTAGAAATGAGAATAACTTTACTCTAAAAACACACAAAAACTTGACAACACATCACAAATCAATATAAGACTGACAGAACTGTGACCACTCTTCACACAAAAAAAAAATTGTAATACAGTGTATTTCAAAATTAAGAATCATTGGTTTAAAACGTCAGATTTCTGCAAGAATTTCAACCTCTTGGGTTAACACAGCAGGAAACACATCTGTCAGAATTCTTTGGTTGTCTGTAACGTTCCTTTGAATCCAGGCGCATCAGCTGTAGCAATAATAAAATGCAACATCACAAAAAAAAGCAAAAATGTGCAAAACATAAGCATCATGCAAAATAATAAAAAAAAAAACCCCAGAAAATTCATAGAAACTTTTTTCATTCTGTTTACAACATGGAGAGATTATCAGAAGAATAATACAATAATGAAATCTGCATGTGATTGTTGAGAGAGAGTTGTACAGTTGCTGGGTTGACCTAGAAAGTAACCAAAATACATCTAGAAATGTCTTCTTCTCAAGTGACATTAGATTCAAAGTGCAGAAAAGGGACACAATTATAAGTGACCTTGACTTTGAAGACATAACCTTAACTGCCTTACATGAGATATCAATATCAGAAATGTATTTGTGCCATGTTACTTTACCTCAAACTTTCAGAAAACCATCTTAATTGCCCATCCTAGCATGGGAATGATAAAATAAAGTTTTTAGGAATAATTGGAACACTGCTGCGAGCTCTGAACTCATGACCTCTTGTTAGGCAGCTGGAACACACACAAAGACAAATGTGGGTGTTTATATACAAAATGCAAAGCAGAGCAAAAGAAAACCTTAAAATATATATCTGTGCCTTTGACCCTTAAGACAAATATGGTATGCATCACATCTATTGATAACATAGAAGTTACCAAAGTTTAATATATTTATTTCAAACAGCTCTTAAATTATTGGACAGAAGAGAACTGTGACTGAAAGCTAATTACTGACCTATGATATTGACCATGAAGACAGCATTCTGAATGTGGTGTGCAGCTTACTATCAAATGATTTTGTATAAGTATACCATCATTTTCCATTCATCTCAAATATGTTTAAGGATATTTAACAGAAACACAGAATCATGATAAAAGCTAAAATGCCACTAAATATGTGAAGTAAAAAGAATAAGACAAAATAACTGTATTTGAAAGCAAGCTGTATTTGCCATTAATTCAGTGGAACTACAAGTTATAAAAATGACAAGTACTGCAATTCAAACTGACATGGCATATAACTAGCACTGACTCTACAGACCCCCCCCCCCCCCAAAAAACCCCAATAAAATCCTCAGAGTATAACACAAAAAGGGGGTTGGGGAAAGAAACTGCTAACATAGTAAGCAGTATGCTTTTAAGTACTTTTATCACTTTTTCAAACCAATCTCTGTTATTATTATTCCTTCCTTCCAAACCACGTTTCATGAAAACAACAAGAACCCTGTTCATAGTGACAGCTCATGATTTATAAGTTTTGCTTTACTTGCTGGCCTTTTTAAAAACAGCTGATTAACATGCAGAACACTCTTTATAAAGTTAAAAAATCTTGTACTCTCAGAATGCATATGATCCAGAATTTTGCCTAAGGGAGACCACTCGCATGCAATTAGCATGAGACATTTACTTGCTGTCCACTAAAAACTATGAACTCTGATTTTATTTCTTCAAAATATTAATAAAGCAAAATAAATATCAAAGATCTTACTTTGTTCTCATATTCACAAAATTTAAGTATATTCAGGGACACAGTCAACATCTGGTCACAATTTAAGCATATTTAAAGACATGAAAAAGGATTTTTAAACCAAAGGACCTTCAAGGTGTGTACGAACCCTGCATACTTACTAATTCCAAGTATAGCTATTTTGCTTGTATTGCTAGATTGGGTCTTGAATATTTTGTTGTTAACACTGATCATTGCAAAATGCAATTAATATTCTTGCATGCAGCTTCGCCACACCTGGGCAATACAAGTTGCAATAATGTATGAAAAGCCAATGATCAACCCACCCACTACTTGCATAATTAGGATGACTATCCCATCAATCTTTAAGTCTGATAATTTTCATTGCCTCTCAATTTCCAAAGAAAGTGAGAAAATGAAACTTGCATAAATGCTCTAACCATTAAGGCTTCATGACCCTTCACTCCATGATGAATTACAAAGGATACACACACCTTTGCATTTTTTAAAAACTTGTCCCAGAAGGTAATAAGATTACCTCAACAAGTGGCTCAAGTAGATCTGTGATTGCTCATTTGCCTGAAATCTCCCTAACAGCTCCACACAAGAGAACAAAATCTGGATCAGTATAATGCTTTTTGTATATATTTCATCCTGATGTTGATTATATAATAATTATATGAAAATAATATACTTCAAGGTTTTTCTGGTTTTTATACCTTTGTCTATATTTGATTGTGCATCAACATATTTGTAAATAATGAAAGGCCTCTATACCTGAAAGCTTTCTAACAAAGTTGGTCATATTCTGTTAAGTGATTTTTTTTTTGTTTATGGATAAGCATGATTTCTATAACTGCAGTCTTTCCAGCAACCCTTGTGAAAAAGATCTGTAAAGTAGTGATTTTTCTTTTAAAAAAAAGTAGTGAAAAAGTATGGAAAAATCAGGGCTATAGTATGACATTTATGTAAATCTGTGAAGAAAATTAAACCTTTACTTGACTTACCTTTGTCGAATTGAACACAAAACATGCTTTTACTCACTTACTACATGTCTCCTAAGTCCAGGTTACCTCTATCTTTTTAAACACCCAGCTCCACGTCACAGAGACCATATCTAAAATGTTTGCCATTAGCTGAAATCAGCATTTTATATAAAAGAATCACTGTTACTAAAAGTACAAAATCTATTACCATGTTAGCATAACTGTCTTTCTGTGCCACCTCAGGAGCACATGGGGTCAAAAACAGTATAGTTTATATTATGATCTGAATGATTTTTTTAGATCTGAAATACTATTGTATAGAACAAAAAGAAAATAAAAGCACAACTATTTTGTAACTGTATGATGGACTGCCAAAACATTTTATTATCATTTATATGTATCCAACAGTTATATTCACTCAGCTGGAAGTTAGTATTGATTCATTTCTTCAATCAAGAAGAGAAATCGTCTAACTTCAAGCAGATCTCTCTAAATATTGTATGGTGTGTTAGTAATAAGTAACTACAATGGTAACAAAATGTACACTGAGAAATCATAATTATAATTAGTCACTAGTATGCAAACTAATAGGATAAATTACAGAAGGTACACAAATTAAGCTGCTTTATACAACTCTTGGAGATAAGACATACTAACAAGCTAGATTATTATTGAAAGAATGTTAACAGAAAATCAGACATAGCAGCCCTAAATGTGATGAATGTGCATTATGATATGACAAGACAAATGCAGATGTGATGTCTTGCAAATATATGTAAACTTGCACAAAGGCTCAGCTAGGTACTGCACTCAAAACTATCTGTACAAGCCAATATGCATACCATTTAAAAAACTTTAACTTGAACAACTGAAAAAATTCTTAAGAACGGCAATTATAATGCACTTGTTTATGGTGGCACTCTCAAATGAAAATTTTCAACTATGACAATCATGATTTAAGGTCATGTTTGATAAACAAAACCATGAGTTACACAAGAATACAAAACTGTCTATTATTTCTGCAGGTATTATGTGTATACATATATGTATATAATTACTGTATTGAAAAGAGAGAGTATGTGTGTGTGATTTGGATTTTTAACGTGGCTTTGAGAATTTTCCAATCACAGAGCTACGATGTCTGCAGTGTTGCAGTTTATAGTGATGTGTTGCACTGAGGCATCATGCCGCAGACATCATGTCCCACCCAGTCACGTTATCCTGACACCTGGCTCACCAGTCCTAGCACTAGCCTCTTAATGCTGACTGCCAAGTGAGGCAGTTACTAGTACCAATTTTTAAAGTCTTTGGTATGACTCGGCGGGGGTTTGAACCTGAGAACTCCTGCATCTCAGACAGATGCTCTAATCACTTAGGTCAATGGAGCAGTCACATTAAAAAGAAGCAAATACCCTCAAACACTTGAAAACAAATGAGTTAAATTCCAATAACTGTATCATTTACTAGACATGCATAGAGTCTTCATAACAGATATTAACAGCCTTAAAGTTTCAGGAAGATACTGAATTCTAGTTGCAGTCAACCATCAATCTTTGCTTCTTCTCATCAATTTCATTTTTTTGCTGTCTGTACTTTTTAAAATTTCTCTTAAGATCTACAAGTCTGATTTGTTACCTCCAAAAGGTCAATGGGTACATTAATTTCCTTAAAGTTCATGTTCTTTACTGAAAATGTTAGTCTTTCACTAGCTTCTGCAAAGAACTAAGAGGTCTTCTGAAGCTCTTCTCAATGGTCTCCTTCACTTCTAAGCCCATTTATAGACTCTTCTACAATGAGTGTTTTGTCTCACGTCAATATCTTCCTATTTCTTGACAAACTTCATTCATGAGACAGATAGCAGACTTGACAAATTTGATAAACATACTTTTCATTCCAGTCAAAGTTCTAATCTGCAGCACCTTGTTTCAATAATAGTCATTCCTGAGTACTTCAAACAATGGGCTTATCAGGAGGTAGGCATACACCAATTATATTGAAAGCTGTAGGAACATCATTTCTAATACCAATATTTCTGATATGAAAATTCCAGTTATACAATGCTCTGTGACATGGCACACAAACTTCTATATCTTTCTGATCCAAATAGTTTTCTGGCTTCATGACATCCTCATTCAGAAGATTTTTCCTATTCAAATTACCAACCTTGATAAGCCTTCAGCACCTTGCACACCTCCTTGCTGAGAGAAAGAATCAATGGTTCTTGTTTCCAAACAAACTCAACAATATCTCCAACAGTGGCACCATATAGATAAGTAAGTACATCTGAATATGGGTTATCCCATTTTTTGAAACTCTCACAGATTCTTTTCTACCTTTCATTCTTTATCAAAACCAACTGAGATTTGTCTTTCTTTGCTTTTTCTAGTAAAGCTGCAGGAAAGCACTGATCACTGCATCCCACTTCTTCTAAAACTTTATCTTTGCTGGAGAAAAGAGAGTCACCTACAATGAATATGCCTTATGAACCAATCATACTTAAGTCCATAAAATCTTCCATCTAGTACTTAATGTTAGATATAAACCAGTGAAACAGATCTCTAACTGCTCTGCCTATTCTCAAACAATACTAAGACCTTTTCCAAAGGAATTGCAAACTGGATATGGAACAAAATACTCCAGCCCTGGAAATTCTAAGCCATTCAAATGGGTGATAGTAAATGCCTATAGTCTTAGTAACATTAGGGTTATCACTTTATAATTAAATTAGCTGAGATGGAGGCAGTTGGTAGCCATACTCTGTCAGTATGTTAACCAGTACGTATGTTAACCAATACTTGTCCTACATCACTACCTTTCTCATGACCAAACATAACACTTATAAAAAAGACGGAGTCAAAACTTCATCTGCCTAACTTGACCAGAACTGATTCGAAACATCACACTGCTTTTTTTTCCTGAGCATCTGCAGTTTCATCAAACTGAATGGTAAATGGCATTTTACTGCTTTTGATCTTCTGTGAGATTTACTTTCTTAAATATGGCCCAAGCCCACCAAATACCATGCAAGAAATTTTACTCTGCTCATTACAAAATCTTTGGAAACTGAGCAAAGAAACATTGCTTTAAAAGGTTCTAGGGTTCCATCACAGGAACAGTAAGAATACCTATAAGCAGCTACTTTCATGGCCAACAATTACATGATAACTTTGTTGTTCATGGGATTTTGATTGCAAAGCCACTGGCTGTGACATGAGCACTAGTTCAAAATTTTTACAAAGTCTGCTACTTTCTCCACATAAAGGTATGAAAAATTTCTGAGCTTATAACATTTTTCTTCCATGTGGCACTTTCAATTATCACAATTAATTTTGTACCTCTAACATTTTGCAACTTGTTCCCTTGACTGACATCAAAAGATATATAAAACTTAATTGTCTCGATATACAGATGCATCATAGTTTCTCAATCCCCCCAATAAAATAAAATGGATCTAATATGCTTTTTAAATACAGTAAGATCATACACGTACCTGTTTTCATACACAACCACAAATATAACTGCTTTATGGAAACAGAAAACTATCACAACTGACAGCAATAAATACTGATAATAAAGATGTTTTTTTTTTTTGCTTTTGGTTTTTGTGGGTTTAATGCTGTTTTTAAGCACCTTATAGGATATGTATGGTGGCCAGTATAACTGGTGGAGGAAGAACCCCGGAAAACCCTGGGAAGAATCACTGATCCATATGAAGCTACTGTCAAGCTTTCTCACATACCAATGCTCCAAGACTCAAACCCATGCTGACAGAAGCGAGATTGCAGCGATTAGTAAAGCCAAGTGCCCAAGACAACTCAGCCAACAGGAACCATCATAATAAAGAATTAACATTCAGAGTTGTTACACTTCTTGCATACACTTATACAGATATTTTAAAGCAATATTATTTAATGCTGATGCTGCACTTTCTGCATGCACATTAAAGTTGATATTCCATCAGATTCCTCCTTTGGGAAATACAATGATTCTAAATAGCTTCAGCTCACCTTCCTGCCAAACTGTATGCCTTGCATCACATAGAACTTGTAGTCAGATGGGATTGGAAGACAGGAATCTCAGTGAAGAAGAGTGCAAACCTTTCCTTTTCCTAAAAAAAATACTGAGAGGCAAAACAGAAGCCTCTCAAAATATGGTTAGCAAAATGGGAATTTTAATATGTTGACATCAAATTGAAAAAAAAATAGGGAGTCTGATTTAAAAAAAGCAGAAAAAGAAGGAAAAATTCAGGCTGCTGGAAAGACTGTAAGTATGAGATGGTCTTCAAGCTGCATGTTTTCTATCAAATTTGGTCAAATCAAATTCTTTTAAGTGGCATTTTTTAGAAGAATTTATTAAAAGTTTCTTCGGCTTTTATCAGTAGAGGTCATATCTAATGGCATAATATGTATAAGCACAAAAACCCTTCACAAGAAAATGCTGTAAATTTTGGTCAACTTCTGTTGAGTGGTTTTTGAGAATCATTTAAAGACAGTTGTCATATATAATGGTAAATCAGCATGATTATTTGTACAAAACTAAAATGCCTTCATGCCAGGATGCTTCAGTCAAATTCTGTTAAGTGGTTTTTGACAAGAAGTCATTTAAAATTGTTCTGTTTTTAGTAATGGTGGACATACTTGATTACAAGTTGGCATCATTTGCAACTGAAAACCAACTATGCCAGAATGTTGTCAAATTTGGTTATATTCTCCATAGCAGCTTTTGTAAAGAAATTATTGAATGGTTTCATATTTTATTAATGGCTGTCATATCTGATGGTGTAACAGCATCAGAGAACCAATACAAAAGACCTTTATGTCAATATGCTTTCTGTCCAATGTGATAAAATCCAGCTGAGCAGTTTTTGAAAAGCTGTTTAAAGGATTATGCAGTTTTAATAACTGGCCATATTGGATGATGGATCTGCATCCACTAAACAAAACTAAAGTTATATGAAAACCATTTTTCTTTTTTCAGCTACAGTGATCTTGAACTTTGGCCTTTTCACCATAAAATAGAAGGACTTCTTTCTTACCCAGTGTGTCAGCCATTCACTTGGCTGAAGGTACATGCTCAAGAACTAAATTGTTTTTACATAAACCGTTCCTCATTTTTCAGCTAGTGATCTTTAACATTTTGATCCTTTACTCCTCCAACCACAAAGTTTGGTCTATGTTTGTGTCGAACTGAAGTTCCAATGCATTAAAATATTTGTTTCTTCTTTTATTCACAATGACCTTGACCTTGGGACTTGCAACCCCAAATCAACAGACTTCATTGTTATCCCAAGTGCAAGCCATTAACTAAGGTTTTTTTTTTTCTAGTCTGTGATGTAGAACTAATGTTATTGCACAGAAACACGGTGACCATGACCTTTAAACTTTTGAAAACAAAATCAATAGGCTTGCTCTTTGCCTCAAGTGCAAGCTGTCCACAAAATTTTGTATAATGTAAATGGCATAAAATTTTTTTATGCAGAAACAAAACAGGTAACAGACTGACATTACACCAACATGCACATGGATAGGCAGACTGAAGGATATTGTCATAACACTATACATTTCACCTTTTGGTTGGCATATATAAATGCAAATGATAGTGTTGAAAACCCAGAGACATAACAATGTTGTTCCCGGGGCTGTCAACTCTGTAAAATATTTTCAACATCTCATCATTGAAGAAGTCTTCTCTGAGACATTGTTCAAAATGAAGCATCAAAACCAATTTAGTTCAAATCAATTAGAAAATAAGCTCACCATCAAACTCAGTGTCCTTGTGGAGATGATGCTTCAAGGCAAATTTGGTTAAAATCTAATAATGAATGTGGAAGTTAGTGTTTATAAAATGACAATGCTTATGCTAAGATGCTCAAGAGCCATAGCTCCAAGAAATATCCACAGAACATGCACATAGATTTCGTTCATACTGTTGGCTGTTGCTGAAATGTAGATATGGGGAGAGGGGTGGCTAATTTTTACTATAAAATACTTGCCTGCAATTATTACAATGCTGTATCTTTTCCTGGCACTAATCCCCAGTCCAAGGACATTACTACCCTCTCCAAATAGTAATTGAAAGTCAAAAATTATTAAACATGAGCACAGTCTTTTAGCTTTATTCACTTCTGACGACTGAACTATTTCACTTATTTGGCTCAGACCAAGACTGAAGGACATTAGAACAGATAAGTATGAGGCAATTGTGCAATATCAGGTGCAAAGTATTACATAATTCAAATAGTTTACCACCATCACCACACACATTTTAATAGAAGTAATATGTCACTTGCTATTACTGCACTGCTGAATTGTCAGTCCAGTGGGAGTCATTTGGCCTAAGATAAGCTGTCATAGTAAACTTACCATTGTTGTCAGTAGATGTTCTATTGCCAACTGGAGGCTGGCATGACATTTTGTTGGCTGATACAATTAGACCAAAATCATAAATTCCCTTCCTCTGGTGCACCACTGAATGATGGAAAACTTACATGAAGGTGGAGTGAGAAAACCAGAAGGCAGCTTTATGATATAATCCAAAGAGGAATGATTAAAACAATAGGTCCAAGATACATGAATTGCCTCATGGTTTTTATATTCATGACAGAAAGAGCTCTGTCAGTGAGAGATTGATAAGCTCTTTTACTATTATAATGCATTTATAAAGGGCAAGAAAGATAGTTACAGCCCTTTATTTTCATTTTCCTCTTGATTTAACTACATAGATCTTAAAGTTCCATCTAGGCAAAGGGGTCTATATTGATGATCCCCAGCAAAAATATAAATGAGACTGGGGATTTCAATAGGAAAAGAAGCTATAGGAAGAAGTGGATTCCAGGCCAAAACTATGGTTGGTAAATAAAAGTGACTGAACCATAGTTACTACTGAAATGTAAACAATGATTTTCCATTGACAATGCAAGAATTTCACCCCTTCTACTTCCTGATATATGGAAGGAGGAAGATTTTTAACAGTAGGATTCTCAAAATAAACTTCACTCGAAGGTTCACAAGGTTTAGACAGCAACTGCAGAAAACATGTGAACCTCAGCATTTAATGAAGATTCTCTTGAGCTCAAAGTACCTGATAAATTCTGAAAGATGTGGGTCCAACCCTAATGAAGACCATTGAAAACCTTAATGTTTGACATCAATTACAGGAAATTTTCAATTTAGCATTGTAAACATTAGAGACTGGTTACATTCAAGTCTGAGCAATCCACTGGCAAACCTGGTCATGGTGTAGAGATTATTTGATTGAAGCCAGGTGTTAAGGTGGAAGATTCAAGCAGTGATGTGTGACCCTCTGTGCTACTAAAGATGTGGATATTGTGATTGGCGCTTCATTTTCCTTGGTTAACTAAGACAAAAAAAAAAAAAAAAGAAAAAAAAAAAGATCAATAACATACACCAAAACCTGGCGGTTGGTGCCTGGTGTCCACTGATTGATACCTGGCACTCAATGGTCATAGCTCAGTGCTCAGTGACAGAAGCTATAAATGTGATTTGGGACATCACATGGTCACCAGCATCCGCAACTTGGTATGCAATACCCAAGACATATCCTAGTGAATGGCACTCAGTACCTAGTACTTGGTTACCTGGTGACAGATTGTCACCGATTGTCATCTGACACAATATCCAGTGATCTGTCCGAAGATGGTGACCTATTAGTGAATCTCTGTTCAGTGAACTTGACTTCAATGAAAAAGCTCATTCTTAAATTCCAAGTCTACTAGCACAAGACTACGACCATACATGCCCTACATTGGAAAGTCAGGACTCACTATTTTGGGCTGGCAACTTCTTTACAGCAGGAGGTGCCAAAGATCCCTCTCTCACCAAATTAGGGAATTCCTGTACACTGGGAAGTGATCACTAAGGCAGGTGACTGGGAAGTGCAATAGCTGCAGGTTACTTCAATACCTTGGAAAGTCCTGTCACTACTTCCTGGGAACAGAGGTGTCCTTCTAAATGAAGAAGTATCATCCTTCTTCCTGACCATGTAGGCCCAGCAACTTTATTTCAAGTCCCAAATCTTGTTAGGGGAAAACAACAGATGGGTGGTGTTATTGTCCTATGGTGCCTTAATGATCAACTTAAGCCAATACTTTGAAGTATTAATGATGAATGGTGAAAAGAAATGTATAAATACAACAATGAATCAGAACAACAAAAGGGTAGCAGATACTCACCCTGATGCTGGTTACTAATAGAAGGATGAAATATGATGGACTCAACACCTCAAAATCAATGAAAATGGACACACATACACTAAAATAAACCAAGGGCTGAGGAAAGAAAATAATATAAAACAAAATGATATGACTGACAGAAAAACTGCCAAAAAATGCCGAAACTGATGAAGTTTTATGCAACCCAAGAGACACATCTAAATGCATGAAGTCAAAAAAAGAAGTGATATATTCAAACTGCTGCAAGTTGACTAAGGTATCAAAATGGGTCATATTGTTCTTTTTTTCTAGAGCTCCAATTATTAATTGGAGGAGGAAATAATGTCCTTGGACCAGTGACTAGCACCAGGAGCAGATATAGCAATGAAATAACAACAGGCAATGTATTTCCGCTATTAAAATGAAATTACAAAGCAAATTTGGCTCAAATTGTAATAAATGTGTATGCCAGCTTGCTCACAAGCCAGGCTAGTGTCAATATAATGACAATTTTCATATCTAGGCAACTTACATTTAATTTCTCAAGGAAGAAGTCCATCGTCTGATTAGAACTGATAGCATGTACAGCTATATCTGCCAAAATATCTCTACGATCTTTATCATTTTCTTCAGGCCACTGAAAAAAAATGCCGAGAACTTTACCCATACACTTTGTGTACATAATTTAAGTTCTCTTTTTCTTACTGGTGAGGAGAACGCGGTAGAGGGTTTTGTCAGAGTACAATGCCCCCTCCCCAACACATACATTCATATACATACTTACGGACACAAATACACCTAATAATCTAGAACTTCTCCCCACATTATCTAGATGTAACTATTATGAAAATTTCTCATGTATAGATGATGCCTCTTTTACATTCTCACGTAAATAAAAGTCTGGCATGCTAGGATGAAAGTTAGTATTAAAGGAGTAATGTTCTGTAAATTTTCATACATATTACTTTGCATCTGATTTTTTCTGTTTGATTCAGAATGCAAAAAAACCTCATAACACGAAACAGTAACTATTATTTATTGTAACATGCCACAGGGGTCAAGCTAGACTTAAATTTTAGGGAGAAGTGACTTCTCCTTTTGGTCAGAACAGGGAGAAGTGGAAGCTAAACAGGGAGAAGTGAGACCAACGCAAGAAACACGATATATATATATATATATATATATATATATATATATATATATATATATATATATATATATATATATATATATAAAATAGCTGCATTATCTTATTTTAATTATGTGCTCTATTTCTCAGTATGCTTTTAAGTTTTAAGCAATGCCTTATTTTCAAGTTGAAAAATATGTATTATATGTTTATTATCAACACATTTTGTATGTGTATAAAAATTATTATATTAATACGAATTCTATTCATACTTGTTGTAATATGTGTGTTTGGATTGAGGTAAATGCAGTGTATTTTGGCCATATGACTTATGAAGTACAGCAGAAGCTATACATTGTAATTAATTTTAACTGATAGCAGTAACAAGATTAGAGTCCTGTAATTGCAATTTGGTAAAAATGCTTAAGAAACTACCACTTAATTATTTTATTTTCTACAAGTTTTGTGTAAAATTGCAGTCAAAAAGATTTCTAGCATTCTTTGAAAGAACCCCTAATACATGTACATAGGAATAAATGTACAAGTGACTTCAAACCATACTCTTTGTCCTGATTTAATTGTTCCTGATGAAACATTACTGTAACTATTCATAGACAACACACTGAACCACTATATAACTAAACTGGACCCTTTTTTCCCCCAACCGAAACATCCAAGAACACGTATTGCACCATGCGTCGCATCTATTTTTAGAAGGAGGGCTTTTCTTAATATAACTACTAACTTTCTTGCTTCGTTACAAAAAATTAATTAATAGGACTGCATATTTATGGTTGTATTATATGTCTACCTACTGGTAATAACAATATGCATTGGTTAAATAGTATTTGCTTCACTACTATATATATTTTTCGCATTTTCACGAAAATTAATTACGGTAAGACAGAAAGCAACCTTGACCTTACAGCATTGTTTCGAATTCCACAAGAGAGATTGGCACGTTTCTGGCCTACATTATTAAATATTTAGGCCAAATCTCCTATCACATAATGTTTAAATTTTGTTTTCATTATATTATATATTTTCCTGAATCTATTTGCCCAATTATTTACGAATACAGACAGTTTAATGAAGTGGTATATCATATACACAGTGATGTCTGCCATTACAAGTTCATATACGGTTTCAAACTCATTTTATAAAGAAAATACCCAAATACGACCGTTAAAATCCCCATTTAAAAAAACAGAAATAAATTAGAAAACGCTCTTCACCGATCATATTTTTAAAAGCAAATTATTATTTGCATATTGAATGTTTAAATTTTGAAACAGAATTTGGTATATTTTCATCATAGCAGTGTGCCCAACTTCATGAAATCAAGCAGTGGTATCTTGTTCCGGAAAGGGTTAATGGTCAGTTAGCTATTAAAACTTGGATGTGAATGTGCAAGAATTTCGTTGTCTCCGTAAGCTGATTGGTATCAACACCACGTAAATACATTTCGCCTTGGGTTACAACCATGCCAGAACTTACTGGCTACAGCGAGGGGGCATCTCAAAAGTTAAAATCTACAGCCATTTTACGTCTGAAAAATCAGAGGGCGAAGTCGTTTTCGCTTTCCTAACAGAAGAAGGCGAAGTTTACAATTCTCAGGCGACTTTTTCACCCACTTCGCCTGGTAGCATGGCCCCTGATGCCATTAGTATTACAGATACTAAATCCTATTATAATCTATCAGTAACGCAAACATACGCATAATACCTCTTCTTAAATACTCTAGTATTTTCTACAGACTTTATATGTAGTGGAAATTTGTTCCATAGAATTGTACCAAAACATTGGAAGCTTTTAAACTGTTCTTAAAATTCTTGTTTTGTGGTGGAAGGTCTCCAAATGACGTTTATCTCAACTGATACTGTGTTGAATAAAAATGCCTGAGTAACTCCTGAAGATAGTCTAGAACAGTTCCACATAGATATTTATATACAAGAACTGCCTTGTGACAATCAATTCTTTCATATAATCTAAACCATTTTAGTTCTGTAAATATATATAACATAATGTGTGTTGCCCTTTTCTAAGTTTATACATCCTGTCAATTTCAGATTTGGCAGTTTCCACTACACTGTTGAACAAACAATCTATTGTCAGATGAATACATGAATTGTAGTAAAGAATGTGAGTTTCTAAAGATAAGTATTTCTTGATTCTGTGGAGTAGGGTAATTCTGGATAAGAGTAAATCTACAGACACATAAGACAAGTCAACTGACTTCTCACAACATGTGCAATACACTGTATGTGAATCATGCTCACCTTTCATCAGCCAAGATTTGTAATCCTTTTCATTGATCCAACTCTAATGAAACACACTGCATTCTCTAAGCTCATTTATGTAAACGGCTATCCTCTCATGTGAATTGAATTATGATATCTATAATTTATATGTAATTTTTGTTTATAGTCATGTCAGATATGTTACAACACAGGTAATAAAAATAATAGTTGTGGAAATTTGCAATTGAATTTTATTTAAATACTCAAACAATTGAAAAGGAAAATGAACAAGTCTGAGAATATTTAATAAACAGCTATTTATGGATTCATTTTCACATGTGGAGAAATACAAACTAGCTCACATCATGTCTATTTATAGCTCATATACCATACACTGATATAGCAAGTGGTATTTTCTGCTTAAAATTACATTTTTTCTTTTTATTTCTGTCATATGATTGATCACCTGTTTTTAAGCTTCAAGCATTTTTGGAGAAAATTTCCCTTTCATGCACTTTCAAGACCTTGATACTGCCATAATAAAATTCAAGCACTTTTAAGACCTTGATACTGCCATAATAAAATTCAAGCACTTTCAAGACCTTGATACTGCCATAATAAAATTCAAGCACTTTCAAGACCTTGATACTGCCATAATAAAATTCAAGCACTTTCAAGGTTATCAATGTTGTAGCTCAAATGAAAGGTTGTCATGAAAAGACATTGGTATTATGGTAGATTCTGCACTGAGATCAAAATGAGACAATGCACATAATGATACTACTGAAGCTGCTTCATACTGTAGATCATAGTTTTCCTCTACTCACCTTTTGTGAATCTGCAATCAAGTCTTTTTTACCTCCTTCACAAGTGTATTTCTGATACAGGAACTTTGGGTTGTCCTTTAGTCTGGCATTCTCTCCTGTCAGAATTTCTAATATCACTGAAGATAAATAGTCAGATATTTATATTCTCACTGCAATTAATGTTGTAGATGAATCTGTCCCAATACGACTCCACTTCAATTCTGACCACACGACTAACTCAATGCCCTATGCTAAAGCTAATAAAAATTGTGGAATGAAAACTCACCATTTCTAAAGAATCTATGAATACTTGAAATATACACTGATGCCAAAACCTGACTATTTATTTCACTCTTTAAAGCATTCACATGCCAACAAAAAAGTCTGTTATTCGTCAGTTAATAAATCTAAGCTAGAATAGGTGTGCATGTTTTTGCAGATGTCTACTTAGCTTAATGTGTGTGAGAGTATGTTGATTTATTTATTTATGTTTTATTATTATTTTTTATTTATTGTTATTTTTTAATTTTTTTTACATTTATTGTTTGGTACATTACAAAATGTGCTTAATGAAACAATTTATATTGTGCATATGGTATGTTACTACTAAAATTGTTTAAACATGCCAAATGTTTCATAAAAACATTTATTTATCTGACCTTTCTTGGAATAAATAAATAAAACAATATTTACTAGCATCAATACATAAAATTATAATATTTTGTGACTGCAGGAGTGAAAGAGTTAGGCATTTCTGCAGATTAATTCATCAGTTGTGTTTTCTTTCATTTGTTTTCAAGAACATTTAAACCTAACACTGGCAATGGCATGGGAAATTTCATTTTACACATTTCAGCAGCTCTGTAACTATCTTCCAAATGGTAAAACCTGAATGTATTCTACGCTAAGTACTAGATGAAATGTATCTGGGTTTTATTATAAATTTTGTTTTCAGTTTATCATGTAACAATGCCTATAACAGTATTTATTATCAAGCATTTGTTTTACCCTATTTATCATTTGCTGTACACCCTCTGTCCTTTCTGTGCTCATTTTATTTAAGTGTTTCAGGACAACTAGCAACTCTATACAGGATAAACTTGCGCAAATGTACCTGAAATGCATTCAACCTAGTGACACTAATCTTAGGAATTTTAGATCCATTATCCCCATGGATGTTTCATATGCCATGGTCGACTTGTATGCAAAATCTGATGACAAACTAGTGTACAAATGAAATTAGTTCCTTCCAAAATATTATTTACCATGGGGACCTTAACATTTCACCTCTGGGCCACAAACTTCCTAGAGATATGCAGTGAAATATAGCTAGTTCATTAATTTTCATGAACATCATTTCATACCTGCCAAAGCATGATGTGTCACACAAAAAATGACCTTTTTACTCCTAAAGCATCCAACATGATTGAATTTCAAAAAACATTAGAAGAAAAAAAAAAAAAACCCACTCTTCTTTTACAACAACTATATGTGTCAAAAGAGTGTAGTCAGTATAAACAGTAAACAGTCCTGCTCAGTGCCCTTGTAAAACTATCCTCAGGGCAGTTTATACATCTGAGTCAATTAAAAGTAAGAAATTCTGAGATAAACAACCACAACTTCATATACTATGTAATTGGCTGTGAATAGCAAGAATAATGCCATGTCAAGTCCTTTGAACACTGCCATTGGAGAGCCCATTAGGCTAATTTGTATCGGCACAGTACGCTAAGTGGAATAAAACAATTTGTTTGATTTAGGTATAATGACATACATAGATATGAATTAAAGAACGAAAGCTATTACACATCACTGCCTTAAATGAGAACGTTGAAGCCATCATTATTAAAGATTACAGGCAAGTTTGTGATCAGCTGCAATATTTCTTTGAGGAATTTTACTAAATACATAAAATGCAAAACATGATTATTTCAGTAATCAGAGTAGTGCACAAATGTGGTTCATATTTTTTAAGGCAAAATTATGAAATATGTTGTAGCTGTGACTTAGGAAAAAATTAGTCATCTGCAAAACAAGCATAGCCCAGAAAAACAAAATTTTAGAACACTTAAAAGAAGTTTGACTTTGTGAAATGCAGCAGCATAGGGGAAGCATTTTAACTTTGCCCACAATGCAAATACCATACTGACGTTATTTGTTAAGTAGTTTATTATATCCATCAACACAGAAATGCCACTAAGCAAATTTGCCATTCTGTCAAAGCAATGCTTATGCAGAAAGATAATTTTCTATGCTGAGAAATTTGACAAAATCTTCTACAAGTTATGAGGAAGAGTACCATCCAGTCTCAAATGAGTGTGAAGAGGAACACAAATAAAAACTGCATTACCTTCAATCCAACCAAAACTGAAGAGTGCATCTAATTAAGAAAATATTCCACTGTCCAATGGATTTTAAAGACAGAAACTTGGTACAGTGTATATTTTCTTTTGTTTATTTTATTTAATATTTGTGTGGCTGCCCTCAAGAGGTGTCATTGACTGGAATGGGCAATTAAGAAGGTTTCCAACAGGCTGAATGCTACTCCTAATGACAATACCAGGAAGAGCAGACCAATAACTGAGAAAATAGATTCAAAAGGTAGCATCATCCTACCATATGTAAAATGGAATTCCAAATGACCAAAGTGTGTTTATCAATGGCACAAAATTAATGTGTGTTTTAAAACATACCAGACCCTAAGTTAGATGCTAGTTCACCCAAAGGATAAGTCTGATAAGAAAGATATTTGTGGACCTATCTATCACATTAAGCATGAAGGACAGGGTGAAAGTCAGTGCCATCATGACTATATTGGGGAAACGGAAAGGAATGTTTTCCCTGGCCATACTATAACTTGGAACTCAGTAAAAATCTTAGATCAACAACAAGCCTGGTTTGAGTGGAGGTTAAAGAATCTACTTACATCTGTGCACACCAACTGATACTGAACATGGACAGGGGCCGTTACAATCTGCCGAATATCTGGGACAATTTGTTAACATCGCTCACCATTCCCACATGTGATGTTAACAGTCAGTAGAGATTAAATTAATATACGCTTCAGGTTAGCTTTCTCTATATTGTTTGTGTGTGTTTGAACAGTTAAAACATTATCAAATATGAATAATACTACAGTTACGTTTTCACCAAAGTATTCTGTGTGTTTGTGTTTATGTGATTGTGTGGCGATACTGGTTAAAAGTAAGTCATGCAACTATTTCAAGTTTTTAAGTATATTAAATGCTTCAAAGAAAACATAGATGTTTATTCCTTTTTACCAAATCTTAATTTTTAATAATTTGATAAAGACTTGTATGAAAAGATAACTTATTCTCAATGGGACAACATTTCGTTTTTAGTTTATGTACACTGACCCCCCCCATTGGAACTCAAAACACTTCTGGACTCCCCACAAGTTCCCAACATTGTCTGGGAAAATGGCAAGTATGCATCTTAATGATTATGCAAAACAAATTTCTTTGGTTTTCTTTAGTGGGGTGAATGTGAAGGGTTATTTAAATTCCTCTATCTGACAGACATGACATTTATGGAAAATATGTATGGACATTTCTGCCTTTTAGCAACCATAAAATATTCTCAACAAAATAAAGTAATGTGAATTTGTGATAGGAGATATTTAGTCACATAATACCATAAACTTAAACATTATTGTCCATGAGAGCTTGATATTTGACCTTCTTAGTCTTCAGTCTCTAGGGATGCCAATTCCCCACACCATGAAGTAGCTTTGGAGAGTCAGATGCAACATAAACCTAAAAAAAAACTTAAAGCAGAATGGAAGGACAGATAAACATTCATACTTCTGTCCAGGAAAGCTTTAACATTGATGATGGAGAAATGCCGAGATAAGCATCAAAGGACATCAAGCGCCTCAAGGGAGATTAATTATGTACTAACAGAGTAACCCCCTTTAAAAATGAATTTAAAAAACTTGTTAGAAATGACATCCGCACAGATGCTAAAGTGATCTCCATGTTGAGCTTCCACCAAGATAGATTAAAAGAAAAAGGATATACTGACCAACTCCAACACTGAAGATATCACAGGATGCAGTGTATTCAATATTCTGTGCAGGGTAATAACCTGTTTCAACTGTTTCTGCACATGCTACTTTTGTAGCATTCAATTCTGCTTCCATAGCTACCCCAAAGTCACCTATTTTGACATTGAAGTTTTCATCCAGGAATATATTGCATGAAGTTAGATACCGGAGGAAGACTGGACCCCTGTAAAAACAAAAAGTACATAATTATACACCTTCCATCATAAGGTACACATGGTTCATACAGCCCTGAAGAGTTTTTGTTGAAGTTTTAAGGACTCCCAAAAGCTTTCAGAGAGTATTGTCTTAAGGAAATTGGATTCTTCCCACAGATCACATGAGTTTTCATATTCCCACCCACTGTGACTGTTAATCCTCTCCACACTCACTATGTTAAAATTTGATGGTGTTTGGGTATGTAGCTATCAAATCATCACTGTGATTTGGCAGACTGCAGTTGTGCACCTCTAACATGGAGGGGGCTGCTAGACAATATTAACTGTTATTTGAATAGCCAATGACTGAATATCACCCATGGAAAAATGAATGTTTTACAGCAAGATACCAAATTAAGAATCAACTGTCTATATGTTGATTATATATATGGGGAAAAATAATTTCAGAAGAGTATTGTGTGTTAGTAAATGTGTGTTTTTAGAAGGTTGGTCTGCTTCTTTTTTGCAAGACTTTTATGTGCAGTTAAATTTTGCCAATGTAAAAAATAAATGTACATTCATTATTCAGTTTAAACACTGTTGCCTGACAATTTTACATCATGATCTGAATAGTAGATATCACTGACACTTCCAGGAGTTTTAGGTTTTTTAACTTTATTCAAATGAATGGGAACTTCTGCAATGACTTGATGAGAGGCACATCTTTCAGCTTCTCATGAGCAGCAAAAATATATCCCATATGGACAATAAAATTCCAAATGATGACCATGCCACCACAGAAACAATGAATTCACACCAAAATACAAACTATGTACTTAGTGTTCAAGCAGTAATGGTGATACATACATTTACTGTCAGCAACAACATATATGCTTGAGATTTCAGCCAGCTAAGATTCTGATACAACAAGCCCAACTGAATGTTTACTGTAATGGGGGTAACATCAAAACAGGATGCAAAATTCAGATCCCAGATTGAGAAAGGTGTTCTTTTTATTACACAAAGACATCTTATAGCAGCATTTTATTTTTACTTACCCTAACAGTGGCCCAGCAATTATCCAAGGAAGTTGTTGAATAACTCATAATTAAGCTGAATTAAATTTACTGTTGCCCTGCCCCAATAAGATACCATGAGATTTTACATGAATGCATGAGTTGATGGCAGATGAGCACCACTGAACAAATATTAAAAGCATTCCTGCCAAGATGCTTTTGTTTTTCAAATCTGGTCAAATTCTGTGCAGTAGTTTCTGAGATGATGTATAAAGGTTGTTCTTTTTTTAGTACTAGTAGCCATATTTGATGGCAGATCATCATTTGCACAAATTTAAAAGGCCTTTATGATTATATGCTGTCCAATTTGGTAAAATTCTGAAGAGTAGCTTTTGAGAATTAGTCTGTTTAGGTTCTCATTTTTGATTTCAGCTATATTAAGGTGCACTGGCATCAATTGCAAAAACATGAAAGACCTTCATGCCAGAATGCTTTCTGTCAAATTTGGCTAGATTCTGTTAAGTGGTTTCTGACAAGCCATTTAAAATTCTCTCTGGCTATAGTTACTGTGGACAATTCCCTCCTATTTATAGCTGGAGGTATAGAACAAAAGTAGTATGTTCTCAGTCTGATTCCTTGGCTATTTTGATTAATTTGGAATTCTGTCCTTCTTTGACCTGGACCAAAACTGAATGACATCAGGGTGGGGAGGGAAAGAATTTGGCAATAATAGCAGGTAAGCATTATATAATAAAATTAGTTTTAACCCCCAAAATATACATTTTTATAGCAATAATGCATTACTTGATATTATTGCATTCCTCAATTTGTCAACCTGGTGTGGTAAGTTTTGAAAGTGAACTTATAACTACTACACTAAAGTGCTCCATTGCTGACTGGAGGATGGCCTGACAACTTGTTTGGATGACACAACTGGGCCTAATGCAAAAAATGCATTCAAGAAAGAAGAGAAAGTGGAGTCAAACTACCCGACGGTGGCTTTCATAACATTTTCCAGGGAAGACTAACTGAGGATGGCATGTAATGCAGTAATAAAAGAAAGAAGATCACATTTTTGTGAGAAATTGATAAGCTCTTTTCAAAGTCATATAATCCAATTTGAGACGGGTTGCCAAAAAGATACATTTCAGAGGGAGAAAGAGAGTTTTAACCATTTCTTTTTGTTTTTAGATGCAGACAAATAGAAGCTTACAGTGGTCTCCTTACAAAGGATCCAATCTTGATCACCCAAAGAAGAGATTTGATTGAGACGGGGGATTTCAAACATCTTAGTGGTTACCAAAGATAGCGGATTCTTGGCCAAAAATCCTGATTGGCAAAGAAGAGAAACTGAATCATCATTACCACTGAACCACACACAACCTTTCTTTACTGACAAGGCATGAATTTCACTCCTACTCATTATCACCTTCAGCAGTTACAAGCAGAGTGTGATCAACCTAAATGAAGATTTTAGTAGTATCTAGTAGCCTTTGTAAATATTGTGTGTGTGTGTGTGTGTGTGTGTGTGATTTGGATTTTTAACGTAGCTTTAACAATATTTCAGTCAAACTGATATGATGTCCACAGTGTGGCAGTTTATAGTGATGTCTAGCACTGGGGCATCATGCCACAGACATGTAGCATGATGTCCCACCCAATCAAATTATCCTGACACCAGGGTGACCAGTCCTTACACTAACCTCTTAATGCTGAGCACCAAGCAAGGCTGCTGCTAGTACCATTTTTTATTAGCCATTGGTAAGACTCGGCCGGGGGTTCGAAGCCCCCACCTCCCACATGGGTGACACTCTATCCTCTAGGGCCACAGAAGCAGTTTGTAAATATTAATCATCATGCAGAAAAAGAGACTAAAGTGATCTTGAAAATGAAATGCTATAACTTCATATACACATTTTTCTCGTACATGAAAAAATATTTTTTTCTTCTTAAAAGTACGAAAAAAAATGTGTAAAATGTTTATTATCATTGTGGGGAAGAGATTGTGTATGAATTCTACGATAAGATGATCATGGCATGGCTCCTGAACTTTCATATATATGTATTTTTCTCTTACATGAAAAATAATTTATGACATCTTAAAAATACAAAAAAAATAACATATAAAATGTTTATTCTTGAATCATGCTGGGTTTTGCCAATGTCACAAATTGCAACTTTTTTTCCCTTATTGTCAACAAAATATACCATCTGGTGATTTTTTTGGCGACAACATTGTTGGCTGTTAAAACCTGTATACAGAATCTTGTGTTTGGAGTGGAGAAATTCAACCGCACCATGAAGGAAAGCAATAAACTTTGATATAAAATGCACTGGAATCTGCCTATTATTACATAAACAAATCCTTTGTTCATATTGACAAACCATCTTAACAGTGCACTGTTATATCATAATCCACTAACATGCTGACATCTGGGCTAAGTACTGTATACTGTGATACACTCAAATAGTCATGGTACTGGACTAGCTACAATCGACCAACCTAGGATGGCAGGAACAGGAATGGCTATGATCAAACAAGCAATGCCTGATTTTTAAAAAAAATGTACCCAGAAAAAATAGTTTCGCTGAAACTTCAAAGAAAACTGATCACCTTTGAAGTGCCAATCATTCTGAATAAAAACTAAGCAAATGAAAAAATATTTCAGTCTCAATAAATTTTCTTCAATTATTTGATGGTGCCACCACAATAACAAACAAGCATTTGTTTGGTTCTCCAAAGTAGGCCTTTTGTGGTGATTTCAATAACACATGTACCTTTCATAAAAGCAAGCCGACTACAATTATCTTCAATAAAAACAAAGCATCTTTCATCAAAGGAAGCCAGCATCAAACTTAAATAAAAGCAATGGAATCTGATGGTTTGTTGCATTTTCCAAAGTGACTGGAACATGTTTATTGTGCCACAAAAGTTTCCATTTTGCAGGAAAAAACTTTTAAACTTATGATTGTTACCAAAGGTGGCAAAATGCACAAATTAAATTTCCAATCTTTTGAAACCATCGATGTGGCCATCAAGTTAACTGAAGGTGGGGTATCTTACAAAGATGTTTGTTGAACGTATTAATTTGTTTATGTTTTCATTTCCTTATGAATAGCCTCATCCCCTGGGCAGCCTCAGCAAGATGATGGCTGTGTGTGTGTTTGTATGATTTGGCAACTGCTAATACCATTTTGTATGTCTTTGGTATGACTCGGCTAGGGTTTAAACCTGTGACCTCCCACATCCAAGGTGGACGCTCTAACAACTTAGGCCACCACAGCAGTCAATGATGGCTGTCTCCAGCTGACCAAAATCTAGGCCAATTTAACACATTAACCCCTTGAGGTTTTCGCCTGAAATGCGAGTAGGAAACCCATTTTGGGGACTATTTCTGAATACATCCTAATATATCGACCTCCAAGACATTTTAGGTTAACCTAATGCCTAGTTGTGTTAGAAACATTGTTTTTTGTTGGCTATTTCGCCTGAGCATGAGCAGAAGGGTAAAAGTTGGACTTCTTTTATTTTTTTGCTTAACAGACCCATCATTTTCGTGTCGAGACCACTCTTTATTCTAAATGCCCATCTTATCCTACTTTTTGCAAAGGGTCACCTGTCTGTGTGCAGTTCAGACCGGTCTGTCTTAGATCTGAGGCCAAAAAGTCTAAAATCCGGACACAAAATCGGATTCCAACCTCGGGCGAATTTTGGCTGGAAAAAACTCGGGTCCAAAAAGTTACGTTTTTCCCTCTGTATTTTGTAGTGCAACTAGAACATCCATATTATCTGGTATCATCGTAAAGCTACATCTGTCTACCTTTCTATAATACCACCCACTTTACTGTGTCATACATGACCTTGATGCTACAGAGCTCAGAAGTAGGC